>JACEFZ010013031.1:0-25206 GCA_014155875.1 Cepaea nemoralis
GTTGGTTAAGTGGTTGGTTGGTTGGTAGGATTTGAATCCTCTAAAACAGGGGTGGGCAAACATGTTGTGCGTAGGGCCGCATTGACAAATGTAAAGTTATTGGCGGGCCGCATATATATATATATATATATATATATATATATATATATATATATATATATATATATATATATATATATATATATATATATATATATATATATATATTATATATATATATATATATAATGTCCATTTTGTTTACAGCAACCTATCACAATAAGTAATTATTAATTATTTATAGGTTATTAAGCAGTATAAATAACTAATTATTGCAATTTTATTTTACTTATACACTTATACATTATATTTGACAATATGGACAAACCTTTTACTAATTTGTTAACAAGATTATACAACTTGTTACTATAACAAATATTCTTTATTATCTATTAATGGTTTTAATTTAGACACAAACCGACTACATTGTCACTACAATTGTTGATTTCTAATGAGATGTATGTAACTACTTGCACTGTTTGACAATATTCTTGAAATCTGGAACAAATTTATTTGTTGAAATTCGCATGACAGCATGCAAGTTGCAGTCCGACTTCTTAGATTTGTTGATCTTCAAGCAAGAGAATGCTTGTTCACAAATGTATGTTGATCCAAACAATGATAAAATTTTAGCTGCAAAGTTTTTTAAGTTGCGAAATGATTTTTCTGATAAAGATCCATAGAAATCCAGCAAACCACCTGACTTGAATTTCTCTTTCAGGTCATGATCTGCTTGTAAGTCAAGCAGCTCCAACTGTATGTCCTCTGTGGCTGTATCAGCTTCTGCACTAAAAGGGGAACTGAGAATATTGAACTGTGGCTCTAAGTTCTTGAAATCTTGGAATCTCCATCCAAATTCTTCAATCAATGCATCTAATTGGGCTTTGTACTTTTCAGTCATTTCACCAGAAATGGTTTCTCGTTTCAGCAAAGGGAAGTGGCAAAATCTTTTTCACTTGCTTGTCTGGAGAACAGTGAAAGTTTTGCCTGAAATGATTTTACATGTAAATAAAATTCATGTACAAACACACCATAGCCCTGAAGTTTGACATTCAGTTCATTTAACTTTTCCATAATTTCAATGGCAAACATAAAGTCTAACTTCCACTCTTTATTGACAATGTTAGTATTAAAGTCACATTCAATGCCCTTCATCTCTAGGAACATCACTATTTCTTCTCTGAGTTCCCACACTCGCCTCAACACCTTGCCAAGACTCAGCCATCGAACACTGGTGTGGTACAGGGCATCGGAATGTTCAGTTTCCAAATCGTCAAGTAATGCATTGAACTGTCTGTGATTAAGTTCTCTTGATCTGATGAGGTTGATGACACTGACAACTGGGTCAATAACATGCTTGATATTCAAAACAGTTTTACACAGACTTTCTTGATGAATCACACAGTGAAGTGGTAATAATGTGTGGTCTGGATATTCTGCTTTAATCTTATCACTTATCAACTTTACCAGACCTACATTTTTTCCAGTCAAAGCATGAACTCCGTTAGTTGTAACACCTGCCATCTTGTTCCAAACAAACCCAGTTCTTTCAATATAGTTAGTAACAGCATTGAATATACCATGGCCTGTGGTTGTGTCTTTGAGTAACTCAACACTCAGTAACTTTTCAGTGAGTTTGAAAGAAGTATTTATTCCACGCATAAATATCAATAATTGGGTAGTATCATGTAAATCGGTACTCTCATCCAAAACAAGAGAGTACCACAAAAATTTGTTACTTTCATCTTGAAGTTTATGCATCAAATTAACACTTATCTTGTCAACACGTCTGATCACAGTTCTCGATAAAGTAATGTTGTAAAATCTGTATTTTTGTTCTGGACACATAGTGTTTGCTGCATCTAGCAAATATTCCTTAATTAACTCGCCATCAGAAAATGGCTTGTTCTATTTTACAATTCTGTATGACAGCACAAGACTAGCTTCAGTTGCAGCATCTTGAATTAAAGACTGTTTAGTGAAAACAGTTTGCTGTTTTTCCAAATGTTTCATCATCTCAAGGCATTTCCTTTCCCTCCCTTCGGTTATTAAATTGTATCCGAAATCGGAATGTTTTGTTTGATAATGTCTTTTTAAATTGTACTCCTTGAAGACAGCCACCGACTCACGACACAACAAGCAAACCGATTTGCTGCCAACTTTTATAAAACAGTACTTAGTTGTCCATTCATCATTAAAAATAAGGCATTCATCTTCAATCTTACGTTTGTTATTGACGCTCACTGTTTTAATAAAATTCGAACAGTTAGAATTGTACAAAACCTTAAAACGGAAATGAAACAAAATCTACTTCGAGCTGCGTGTGAGAATAAAATATTCGGAAAACAAGTAGTAAACTCAGAATAAATTTCAGAAATATATCAAGACTACTACAACAAATAAATTAATTTGAACATTGTAAATGTGGAAATAATTTATAACAGCAAAAGACTTTTAAATTTAATATTTTCTTGCAAAATAAATCATTTTATTCACAGGAGAAATATCTGTTTTTCATAAAATCATCCTTAGTAAATTTTTACATGTCGATAAATATTTCTCTATATAAAAATCGATAAATTCGCATTTTAGCATTACATGATTCGAAATGTTGCTGTATGTAGCCAGGGGCTTGGTTGGGGTGAGCGCCCAACCTTGCATAAATACCCCAACGGCTCGTGCATTCATCACCTATGCAGCAAAAGTCCAACTCCTGGCCTTCTCGTGGCGGAACTGTTTTAACTAACAGGAGAAGGGGCGGCGGCGAGTCACTGGCGCCGAGAAATATCCAGAACGCTCTAGATGTGTATGCACGTACATGCATGCGCAGACATGTGTGTGCGTGCCTACACACCTAAACTCGAGTAAGACCACAGTCTGCTCTAGCAAAGGAAAGGTGCTGAATACGGAGGCAACCAGCCAGGAGGCGCACCACAGAAATCAGGATGCCACCAATCACGCGTAATGAAATATGTCGACTACTGCTAAATGTTACGGTGCTCGCCCTGCTTTGGACCCCCAGGCAGGTGCAGTGCCGGGCCATATGCCTCGAAAGGGTCCAACCACAGCTACTGGAGGTCCTTCTCAGATGTCCTGTGGAGCCAGGGGACCTGAGAATAGAGCGTCTGGCCATACCAAACAAAGACTAAAACTAATGCACTGGAATGCGGAGGGATTCAGCAACAAAACAATAGAACTAGAAAACATCTTGGACCAAGAAAAGGTAAGCGTATGTTGCTTGCAAGAAACTCACCTCAACGAAAACGAAATGATGTCTTGGAAATTGCCAGTACTAAGGACACTACTTTCTGAACTTAGCAGCCAGCATAAGGTCACCATACAGTGGATACCATCCCACTGTGGAGTACCCGGAAACGACAGAACTGATCGATTGGCTAAGGAAGGAGCAAAAGAAGAACAGCCTGATGTGCCCGTTACATACCACCAAAAGAAAAGAATGATCAAATCAGTCAGAAGGCCACCAAAACCTGCTCAAGACGACTACCACGTTATGGACAGACCAGAACAAGTCATTATTCTGCGCCTCAGAACAGGACACAATAGATTACGCAACCACATGTATACAAGATTCAAGATTGGTGAATCAGCCATGTGCACATGTGGATTATCGTCGCAGACAGCAGAGCACATACTCAAAGCTGCCCAAATTACAACATGTCTAGGCAAACCTTCTGGCCTAGAAAGACCACAGTGGAAGATAAACTCTATGGACTGCTGAGTGAACTAAAAAGGACAGTTAAATTCATACAATAGGCAACATTGCAGTTATAGACATATGTAAGGCGAACGAAAGAAGAAGAAGAAGCATTACATTACGAAGGTCAAGGACTGTTTACAAAAATAGATAATTAGAAAGACATTTTATCAAAAATTTTAAAATAATCGTAACAGTATATGAAATTCTGTAAAATTCAACAAAATAACTTAAAAAAGAAGTAAAATTTTTAATTCCTAAATGCCGCATGCGGCCCGCGGGCCGTAGTTTGCCCATCCCTGCTCTAAAAAGTTGACTTTGAACTATAACGTCCGATACATTAGCGTCCAGGTCGTCTGAGCCATAATAAAGGCTTGCATCTATCAAAGCGGGTACTAAATTACAATATTCCCGGCGACTGTGTCGCAGACTTCCCTTCCCCTCTCCGAGCCCAAAAATCAGCGGGTGTGCATAAGTATATGATGTTCTTGGAGAGTCATATTACAATGTAAACAAGTCATTATTCATCACATCACATAGGGAATGACTGGGAATATGTCTAGGATTTAGCAGAGAAACGGATTGTAGTGTGGGTATCTCAAATCCGTTGTCTTCTCGAATAAGAGCCCATTTCAGGTAAAATATTAATTTAGGCCACAGATTGGACGGATACAGCACTGACAAGTAACCCGATGTTTCAGAAACGGCATGACCAGGATTTATGGCGTGCCAGGGCAAATCTCGTGAAATTCAAATCTAAGATATGAAAATAATGTTTGGATTCGTGTATTGTATGTGTACTGTTATTGGCCGCTCGTTATAATACTAATTAAAGTAAAGCATGTAAAGGAACCTTTTTTTAACATGCCTAGGGGCTATTCAGCACGTGGTGACAGCACCACAATTTTTTATACATCAATCGACACATGATGGATGATGTGGCCAATACCTGCAGTATCAGACCGGCTGGTACTTAATTTCCTTGACATTTTCTGGTACATATTTTAGTCTGGATCAACCTGGGAGCTCAGATAATGATTCGAACACATGACTACCGTGCAGACAGGCCAGTGTAGTAGCCACTGCACTACCGCGGCTTCCGTTTAATATATTAAAGATTGTTGCATATCCTTTACAGGACGTCAGGGTGCCTTGAAGAGATGAGAGCAAGAATCACTATGACAAACGTAGCCTTTTGCGAGATGGAAAACATACTGACCAATAAACAGATGTAAACTGCAAGGAGAACAAGAGTGTTGAGGTGTTACATAGAACCTGTACGTTTGTGTGGATGTGAAACGTGGACAATGAGCAGAGAGGCTGAAAAACATCTAATAGCAATGGGAATGTGGTTTCTGAGAACAATGCAAAAGATACCACGGACAGACCAACAACAACAAAAAAAAACCTAGCAAGTACCACAAGAAACAAATGAAAACCGTAAACTAATTGGAGAAATTAGTAGACAGTCAAGATTTTTGGAGCACGTTAGGAGAAGAAACAATAGGAGAACTTGGTACAATTGGCACAATTTCGGGAAAAAGAACAAGGCAAAGGCAGAGAAGTAAATATCTGGATGGCCTGGCCACGTGGCGTGGTTGAGACAGGAAAACGTAGCTGATTCACGACTCAGGTGATCGCGTGAGATGGTGAAACATGACCACCCACGCTTTTCGGCATGGCACTTAATTACAATGCTGAGTATCCACGGAAAGATTGATGTAACTATCGTCTTTTTTTGTTATGGAACAATGGGGCAGGGGGACTGCTTTATCAAGACAAGCTAACAAATTTAGAGCTCAAATGTAAACAAAGAGGAGTGTGAAAATGGGAATTATGATCAAAGTGGGCGGGCAACTATATAATAAGTGAGAATGGATGAAATATTTACATACTACCTCTGATAATCAAAAATATCTAATCTAACCCCTTTCAACTGTGTTTGCTCTTCACCATCTTCTTCTTTCTCATTCTCCCTCTTCTTCTGCTTCCTTCCCCATCGCCTCTTCCTCGTTCTATTCTTTTTTTTTTCTTTTTACTATCACCATCACCACTGTTACTAACAATCTTACTCCTCCTCTTGCTCCTCCTCCTCCACTTCCTGTCGTCGTCCTCCTCCTCCTCCTCCTCCATCTCCCTCCTCCTCCTCCTCCTACTACTACTACTACTACTACTACTACTACTACTACTACTACTACTACTACTACTACTACTACTAGTAGTAGTAGTAGTAGTAGTACTACTACTACTACTACTAGTACTCTTTACTACCACTACTAATATACCTGCTGCTGTTACCACCTTTATTAATACAACTACTTTTCTTTTTCTTCTTCGCCTCCTTTCTTTCACTTCATTCTTTTCCCCCTATTATTATTATTATTATTATTATTATTATTATTATTATTATTATTATTATTATTATTATTATTATTATTATTATTATTATTATTATTATTATTATTATTATGTCACACGGTTTTGGTATTGGTAAACCTATAGAAGATAATGCTGCAAGGGTATAAGTGGCTCATTTATACATGTTAAATCTTGGTGAGATGAATCATCAGTTCCAGTGCTTACCACCTTGTCAGTCCTCAAATCAAGGAACAAATAACCCGTGCATGGAAACTCTGCCCTGATTATGTCCCACACTAGACACTATAACCATGACTTGACTTTAAACCGTACACTTTCTGTACAGACTCTACCCGGATTATGTCCCAGACAAGATACTCTATAGCCGTGACTCGACTCCAAAAGTACACTCTACATGGAAACTCTATCCTGATTATGTCCTAAACTAGACTGGACTCCATACCGTACACTTTACATGGAAACTCTACTCTGATTATGTACCAAACTAGACTTGCCTCAATCCCGTACACTCTAAATCAGTGATTCTCAACATTCTTTGGCCCATGCACCCCTTCACCATATGTTCAGAATAGTCATCCCCCCCATCTTTTCGTATTTCCTCCCTATAAATCCCACCCACCCCCGGTCTCTACACAGTATACGTATCAATAGAAGCTAAATTTAATAACACATACTAGAACAAGTCTAGTCATCTACATAATATGTGATGTGCGGGTCTACTTACGTTATAAAATGAATTTCAGAAGGGCTAGAAGTACAGAACCGTAAAATATGGAGGGAAAAGCAATATCAAGTAATTGGTTCTTGTATTAACGCGATCTTGAAATAATCATAATTCCCCCCCCCCCCCCCACCACTGGAAACCCCAAAATTCCCCCTGTTGACGGGGGGGGGGGGGGGGGAATTCCTCACCGGTTGAGAACCACTGCTCAAGATGGAAACTCAACTTATTTCCACACCAGGTGCTCCCATTGTTCCATACCCATTGTTTTATAATAAAACAGTTCAGTTAGTCAGATCTAGCAATTCAACTAGTTAAAGATAGACAGCTTTTAGATGAATACTTACGCTTCTGCTGAAGAATTGGTGTTGCTTGCAAGCTCATAGAACTTCTGCAAACCAGCTAAAAAGCTGCTACTCATTTTGCTGCCGTGGGCGTCCTATACATGCAACTGATTATTCTACAAGTGAGTGGAAACTGCTGTCTTTTTCATCTCCTGTGGTGCTGTAAAGATATCAGATAAAATGTCTTGTTTCGAATCAACCAGTTTCCTTCAATCAAAAAATGTAAGAGGGTTTCTGTGACATTACTAAACCTACATATTGTCAGTGCCAATCAACTCCCCTTCCGAATAACAAGGAGACAACGCTTTGATTCACTGCGGAAAAGCAAGACGCTCCTCGATTTTTAAAAGTGGCATTACGCCATCTCTCCCCTTTCCCCTTTAAAACATTTTCAATGCCGGAGTTGGAACAAGTGGCTTAAAATAAACATTGCCCACTCATTGTCATCGAGAAGTAACCCTTGTGTAAGGACAAGGGCAGACAACTACGAAATTATTCCCCTTTTCACCAAAATTCCAGGAAAACCACTCCATGTGGATGACATCATAGTATCACGCGGAAAGTGAGCCTAGCCATTGGAGCGACCAAGCTAATTCCTATTAACATAATGTATGTTAATGAGTGAGATGTCGGCAGAAAATTGTATTGTCGAGGCGCAGTTGCCAACAGTCCGGGAAAGGTAGTGTGATTTTTAGTGATATAGTTTTTTTTATTTTGTTTGTTTTTTGTTTTGTTTTTTTTTAATTCATGGTGGTTTTGGTAAGTAGGAAATCATAGTGAATAAACTTAAAACTAGTATTTATGACCGAGTTTCTTTGTGAAGATCTAGTGAAATCCTCGGAGAATTAGGTGCATTGTATTGACTTAGAAAAATAGTGCATGATAATCTTTCTGGTCCAATGCATACCCTTTATACCGGATGATATTCCCCATTCTCTAATAACTCAGTCTTCATGCGTAGATGATGATTAGCCGAAGATCTACCATGATAATTTTTCTATACTATCACATGTATTCTTTTATAAGATGATACTTTCTGGAATATTTCTTATCATTTCTGTGTCTTTATTTTCAGAGGAGGCTATGTTCCTTTGTATGTGTACTCATGTACAAAGAATTATTGATGAGTTCATTTATAAATGTATAAACAGAATTTGGTATAACCTTATAAATATGATGCGATGGGGAAATGGCATCACCCTTGCTGATGACCACCAAATATTCACGGCAGCAGAGTCTGGGGATCATGAAGATGATTTATCTACATAAGGTAGGAGTGAAAGAGACATGGCATGTCAATCTAAGGAGTGAAGGATTGCATCATATGTTGGAATGATAGGGCGTACCGGGGCCAGGTCCAACTGGTCCACCTTGGTGTTATAATCACTTCACCTTCCATTTTTATCTCTCTCTATAGCTCTCTCTCTCTCTCGCTCTCTTTCTCTCATTCATTTTTCTTTTCTTTTTCCCTTGTTTCTGTGGATATGGCTATATTGTTTGGCACACATTGTTTGCAGGGAAAGGTGGCTTTTGTTTGGCTGAAAATGGGGTATTCTCATAAATGATCAAGAATTACAACAGGAGGGTCAGATTCCTCAAGGCTGGAGGAGGAAGAGGGTGCCTTTGCAATGCGGGAAGATAGATTCTCCCTTAATAATCACTGGGCCATCCAATGTCCGAAACACCCCCAGCCTGATAAAAACAGCTAGGCCATTTTTACTACTCCATGGTTCCCAGTGCCAACACCCGCAGGGTTGTGAACAACGCAGTAATTCTATTTCTGACTCCTATATAAAAATGAACATTCGCCGATTGTGATTTAGAGCATGAACATTAACCCGTTTTTAGGAATGAACATTCACCGATTGTACTTTAGGAATGAACATTCACACATTGTGATTTAGAAAATGGACTTTCACACATTGTTTTTCGAAAATGGACTTTCACACATTGTGCTTTAGAAAATGAACAGTCACCCCAGTGGTTGGGAATGAAAATTCCCCCGTATGCTTTAGAGTTTGACATTCATAACTTTGTAGTTTTAGAAAGACTTGCGAACTTAGTGATTTCATCTGTTGTGATCTAGAAAACCTTTGGCCATCTCAGTGGAGCAGGAAAAGTGTTAGTTTAATTCGTTTAATTCCTTAGCGATGAATTCACCTTACAGTTAATTAACAACTTAGATATAAATGATATGTCTTTTATTGTGATGTTATTATTCTTTTGTTTTATTGCAATTCCTTAGCGATGAATTCACCTTACAGTTAATTAACAACTTAGATATAAATTATCTGTCTTTTATTGAGATGTTAGTATTCTTTTGTTTTATTGTGGTTATGTAATAATATACCATGCCACATGAGCACACACACACACACACCCCTTCCCCCAAGTTATACCAATACAATGCTATAGGTGATACTCAGGAGTTATTTGTTTACTTGTTACCTGGTTTTTAAGTTTGTGTGTGTGTTCTTATATATACTACTTGTAAAGTGACACATAACTATGGAGCTTATTGTGGCGGAATAACCACATGGACTTTCAGTGCACTAAGAGTGAGTGATCTTCTCTCGGAAGTTCGGTAAATTTCCTGTGCTCTATTTGCCTCTGTTAGGAAACAACATTTTATAAATAGTATTTACCCTAGGGAGTCTTATCGAGCCAGTTCAATTTTCTTTAACAGTTGGCTATTAGAATTTGAGAATTCATTCCCTTTTTATTTTCCATACCACAGTTACACGAAGATGAACCTAGCTATGTTGTTATTGCAGTCATTAACGTGGTGGTAGCCTTTCATCTGATGTAAACTAGGCAGGCCGAGATAGGGATCGTGCTGCATGGACAACGCATGGTCTCTACAATTCAGACCTGGCTATGGTCTATGGAGAGTTATATCATTCTCTACCGTCCGTTATAGGGTTGTAGTTGGTGTGCCTTGTTGGAAGCACAATGTAACAAACTATCGTATGTCAAGATGGTAACGTGCCAGTGAGTAAGGTGGTGGCGTGAAAGCGAATAAAGCAGAAAAATTCTAATGAATTCAGAGTGTATGTACCTTTCCATGTGTCTGCTGCTGTCTTAAACACATCAACAACGAATTTATTAAAGCCGGTGGATAACCTATTGTGAAACTAGATTCTTTTTCGTATAGTCCATGTACACTTTAGATCTAGTTGCTGTGGCCTTCCACCAAGCCTATTTACTTTATCTTGCATTTTATATCGTGTGTGGTGCGTGTGACGGAATGGAGGAAAGGACAATAATATCCGTGAAATCCAATCCACATAATCTTCATAATTCAGAATATATGTAGCAAAGAGAATAAAGTTTCCAACATCATCGCCTGTTTCTTATTTTACACGTATTCGTTAGTTTTCTGTCATGAATAACTCAACATGTCATAATGTAATGTGTTTATATTTTGTGTTTATTAGGTAGGATCCCATTAATTCCATATAAATGTTGTCAAAGGTCTTTCTATAACCCACATATGCAATATAAAGTGGTGATTTAATTTTAAATGCGTTGCTCTACCATTACGCACGATGTGTCAATCTGGCCAGTGCAAGATCTGCTTGGTTGGAAGCCTGACTGTTCATCCCTTGGTCGTCTGTCACTGGCATACCATCAGCTCACTAGAATATAACAAAACTTCTCGGTCACGAGCAAGATGTCAAGCATCCGATGCACCCATCTGGAAATCATCTGCCACATCCTGCATCCATCTTCTCTTTGGCCTTCTTCTTCCTCCCTTTCCGGGCATATGCCTCTCCATTATTTTTTTCTCCAAACTTTCGTGGCATTTCATGTGACCAAAATATTTAAATTTTCTTTGTTTTATGGATTTCAGTTGCCAACCTTCTTCAATATTCAGATCTTGTCGTATGGATGCATTTGCTCTTTTCTGTATCCAAGATAATCTTAGAACCCGTCTATAAAATTTATATTAAAAGGTATTTGTGCGCTGTTCAGCTTGTTTAGTAAGTGTCCATGTCTCACCGGTGTATGTTGCAATGGGAAAGATGCATGCTCTTAAAAATCTAATTTTTGTAGGTCTATCTGTCCCACGCCACAATTTATTCAGTTATTTTAGTTTTTGAAGAGTAATAGATATTCGTTTTTTAACATTTCTTTCACACATTTGACAGGAGCCTGTCCTTCAAGGACCATGTGGAGACGATTGTGACAAGGTCTCAAAAGGGACTCAATGCACTTAAAACTATGGCTGCAATGGACACAGAGCAGAGAATGCTTTTCACACTATACCAGCACTTATTATGGATTAGGACTGCTCAGTGTCTCAAAGAGTCCGCTGGTGAAATTAGAGCGCATACAAAATGAAGCTATGCGGGTCATTCGGGGATGCACCAGAGACACCTCAGTAGTGTGTATGCGTTACATCCTTGGTCTGCCAACTGTTGCTGGTAGGCTCAATGTGATGCAGGCGAAGGCATACCTCAGAGTGGCTGCAGACACAGATCAGCCGTTGCATGAGGCGCTGGACGCAGTTAAGGGTCGGCGACTAATAAGAGGGAAATCATGGATGGCCCAGGCGGAGGATAGATCAGACAGGTGTGCCCCTTGGAGAACATTAGGCGAGGAGAGGAGTGGGTCAGAGTGCCAGCGGAGCAGTCAGACTTGTGCAGAGTTATAATCACATTGAGCCGGAAGTGCAGGGAGTGACCAGCAGGGGCCACGGAAGTGGAAATCCAGCAGCTAATTCAGGATAATGCTCGCTCGGATGATGTGATTATCTACACAGATGGGTCGGTGTTGAGAGGTAGGAGAAGTGCCTGGGGGTTCTTAGCAAAAGCTAATGGTCGACGTTTGGTGCAGGAGAGCCTGGTATATGATACCACGTATAGCTTAAGAATGGAGGTGGAGGCGGTCAGTGCAGCTTTCCGCTGGATGGAGAATACGATACACACACACACACACACACACACACACACACACACACACACACACACATGGTGATTGTAACTGACTCAGAAAGCATGCTGAGGAAGGTGAGGACAGGCAAGCTTCGGGCAGAGTGGCTTGCTTCGCTTCGGAGGTCACGGGTGGCAAGCATCACCTGGATCTTTTCTCCGGGGCATGCCGGTGTGCTGGGGAATGAACAGGCGAACAGATTGGCTGACTCTGCAAAGCTTGGTGGAGTATTGATGCGTCACAAGGCAGACGTGGTTGCGGCCTTGTGGGAGCACGTGAGTAGTGTAGTAACGTGGTTAGCACGCGAATTTGTGGTGGAAATCGATATTCCACCACAAAGGGCGATAACTCTTCAGGTATTTTAAGTAGGTGGTCAGAGGCGGTCTGGTCTAGTGACTCATCATAGGTGGCGTGCGTGGTCAGAGTAGGTACGTGTTGTGTACAACATAGAAAAAGAAAAGAAAAAATGTTTAAAAAACATTAAAAAAAAAAAAAGAAATAATAAAACATGAACATCTCTACGTCTGAATCATGACCGACTGAGTTCATTGTGCGTGTGTGTCTTCACTCTCCGTGAGCGGTAGTTTGAAATAAAAAAAAAAATTGTCTGTATGTGATTGAGATTCTGACTCAATCAATTACAAATGCCACATCTCCTGCCGTATATCTAGACTGTTACATTAAAGCGACGCCTCATTCATCCATAGATTTTTTTTTCCGTGTGTGACATGTCACTGACAGTTACAAGAAGACAGCACCTCTGTTTATCGACTTCAGATTGTGTACAACCTCTACTACAGTGATTCTATCGACCTCTCATCATCTATAATCATAATTTAACGGATGAAAGTCCCAGTTCATAGATTTACAAGGGTAATATGGTAATTGGGTAACTGAAAGCAGCTGTCTGTTTCAACATAATTCCACCGTGCCTACAAACTCCTCGAACGTGTAATTAGATAATGACAGATCACCAAGACTACTGCGCCTAACCTACAAAGAGATAATTATAATCAACAGGTCTACTGTGTTTTTACCCTTACAAGTGTCAATTTTCTTCAAACATAATTGTGGTGGTTACTCAGTACCAGATGCGACTAGACAATTTTTCATATTTTAGAGGTAATTACACAATTTTCTTAAAGTTTTCACCGAGCGACAATGTAATTTACAGGAAGAAAAAAAAAAAAAAGATAATTGCTATCTGGGTGTTTCTTCTTTCAAGATGTGAAATTATCAAAGATGAGTACAGTTAACTTAGTTACTCGATCAATATTTACCCAGCCAATAAAATATGACTACTGCGCTCTCAGTGTCACAAACACACGACTAGTACTACCAGTAGACAAACACCTCTTGTTGTTTCATTATCACGCAAATTAAAATAAAATAAGGTCAGTGTTATGGAAGACGTATTTTTAAGCGTGTTAGACCAAAAAATAAGTCGCAACCCCGAGAGCAAATATGAACCATGGTAAAATACAACCATTAACAAGAACCAAACTAATAGTTTGGTTATCACACGTATGCGCGCAATACGGACTCCAACAACACACTTTCCACTTAACGGTAGATGTAATAGATAAATATATTTCAGCCCGTCCGATCGAGCCAGTAGAAAGGGACTTGGTCGCAGTCGTCGCTTTGTGGATTGCTTCGAAATTTGAAGAAAGCTATGCCTTGTCTCTTACACACATAATGGACATTACAGGTTACGAATATACGAGTCGCTTTGTCTTAGGTATGGAACGGGAGATATTAAAAAATATTGGATATCAACTGAACAACCCTTCCACTATTACTTTTTTGGAGTTGTTCTTGGCAAATATGACAGAACCATTAGACAGAACAAAAATATTTTGTCTGGCAGACGTTTTGTTAATATCAATGGAAGCTACAAATTTTACATACAAACAGTTAGCGAGTACGATACTGTATTTATACGGCCCACAAAAACACGATGAACTCACAGAGATCTGTGGTTTAACATACACAGACATACAGAATTGCATTCGGTTTGTAGAACCCTATCATCACCATATACTAAAGTTAGACATTAATAAAAAACTACCGCAAGTCTCAGAGGACACAAAACAACGATTTGAAATAGAATTAGATGCTCTGATAACTGCTAACTTGATCTAGGATGTAACAGTATATACAACAAACATTAATTAATCAGTAACTCACCCATACACAGTTCCATAATTAACAACATCCGTATATCACTCAGTAACAGTTAAAACAAAAACAACCGAATATTTTATCCGCGCATTTACGCTCCACGAAAACAGAAAGATAGCGTTGTGTTACAACATCCCGAAAAACAGTTGTGGAATTTTATCGTCTCAGCTGTAAAAATAGTTGGTTTACATCGACCGAGTATTTTTTATTATCACAAAACTGAAATACTAACAGCGAAATGTGCCTATCGATCTGTTCACACGTCGACTTTTTTTTTTTTTTTTTTCATTCATGACGTATCGATTGTCTGTGTGTAGAACTTCTCTCACCCCGCTTGTTGTACTTCCGAAAATCTGAGCAAGTTGTAAGGTTGAAATTTAAATCATACCATCAATGGTTGAGTGGATAGAACCACGGAGTCGGGCGCAAGGGATATTGATTTGAATCTCCACAAGGCCATCTCTAGTTTTTCTTTTTTTCATAAATTCGTTTGCTCGCCTTAAAGTTTACGCAAGCGTATATTTTATCACACTTGGATGTCATTGAAAGTATGTTTGTTGTTCTATTTTTTAAAATTTCTGTTTCATGTCTGTCACCATCTGTTATTAAATCTCTTGCTCTAGTATTTCCTCGTTTACTAAGATGATCGTTGATGATCTCGCCCTTCCAACGCAGAGTATCATAGTTTTCGTTTACATATTAATATCTAAACCACATTCTGCACTATGTCTCCTCGCCTATTAGTACAGATAAGATTGTGTCCGTTCCTACACAGATCGGAACACTTTGTAAGAAGTGGAAAAAAAAAATGTACAAACACAAAACAGTCACCATCATTATCATGCGGTATTATGACCGACGTAGACGCGCATGCCACAGGACAGGGCAAAGTACCAATATGTATTAGACGGAAGGGTGTAGATGGTGTTGTTATTCAGTTAGTTTGTTGTAGAATACCTATACAATAAAATACAATATAACTATGCATCTTCCCAACTACCACCACAACCGAAGTCGGTTTTAACAATCAACCACCTTCATTACGTGTGGAGCCGAGGGGTGATCATGACACAAAATAACAAACACTAACCTCAAGAAACGTGTCGACTGTGATACCACTGAACAACCGTAAGACACAGGTAAGAACACAATAAAACATCAATAAAGAAAACAAACAAAAAGGTAACATTTTTCACACATATTTTATTGGTAGACAACATCTATTCGGTTACAACATCTAAAGCTTGCGTCGTTTACGTCCCAAAGGGATCAGCGGGATTTGATTACTGTAGAAAGCTGTCTGGTCATTCAGTGGCATGTCTTGACTGTAGTCATAGGTGGGCGGATCTGGTACGTCTAAGTTGTAGGTAGACTGGTCTTGATAAAACGTCACGGGGTCTTGAGTGTAGGTAGCCTGGTCTTTACTAGACACCTCGGGTGGTTGGTAAGTTAGTTTATCGAAATCCGCTAGAATGTCATCCTTCATTGATAGGAGAGACTCAAACTCGGCTCTCGTGAGTGTAATTCCCACCTTGGTCGGGTACTTGAGCTCAGAGACACCGAAATACTTGCGTAAATGGAGAGTCGTAGTGCCTCGGTATTGAGAAACTGTCGCCGCTTTCAAACCGTTGGCTAGTGGTCTGGGCATTTCAGCAGTTCTTGACATGAATATCCAGGTAGCTGTAGACATCTTGAGCGTGGCGGGCACGAAACACGAAGGTGGTCAGTTCGTCTCGTTTTATAGGACATAATTTATCGATTGATTTTAAACGTGTCTGGACTTGTCTTTTTCAACCACGGGCTAACCAATCGAAACACGAGGCGGTCATTCACGTGTTGTCTGTGACCAAACGGCTGCAGGATACGCGACAGGCTCGCGCCGCGGCATTTCATCACCAGAAAATACAGGGCGTACAGCCCGCAAGTGGCGTTATTGATGTCTTGTAACATACGGGTATTGTACATAGGTGATTGGTCCGAGTTACGTCGTATAAAGCGGATAATGTCGGCGTGTAATGGCGGCAAACCAAACGAATCGAAATATTCAAACTGACCTAGGCCATCGAAATATAGGGCGATCCAATGTGACCCAGAGTAAGCACTGGTGTCGGTGTTGACGATAAAAGCGGCTGGTTGTGTTCTATCAATGTGTCTAGGCAATTGATCTCTAGCACATACGTTGACTAGCGAAAGTCGTCGAACAAACGGGTCAGACATGAGTAACTGTCTTAGGTGTTGGGTATCCATTATGCTACGTAATCGGTTAGCACTTGCCTCGTCTTGGAAATTTCTAGAACCGAGTCGAGTTCCGCGTATATGATGACTTGTAGAGGTGCATCCGTTATAACGGCAAACTTAAGTTCCAGTGACAGTGGACCGGATTTGGCCAGTTCAAACTGCTCCCCGTCTAATATACTGGGAGTCAGATCAAAAGCGTAAAGAGCGAACCCTTGACTGAAACTCTCAAAATTGATACCATTCCCGACATCCTTACCGGTCAGACCGAGGGCCAAATTGGTACCATGGAAAGCTCGCGCATACTGACCTGTGGTATAATTCATGGTTAAGGGTTTGCCTGTGACACTACGCCCATCTACCATCAAACTCAAATAGTTTAACTGATAATGATTGAATATGAAGGGGTTAGTGTTTAGCTCGCCGTTGAAACACGACGCATTCACTAAACCGATCACCACCCGGGTCGGCGTCTGGCTGAGGAAGAGGTTATCTTGCGTGTGGGAAAACATACCTTTCGGGATAGAAAAGGTTTTTACCACTACCCTTTTAATGGGATACTTGGCATTGGCTCTCAATAAGGCTTTTTCATGAGCCAGAGAGATAGCTGGATTTAACTTAGCTTTCCTCACCAAGAGGGTGGCATGAGTAATGACACTTTTGTAACCACCGTTTACATCCGTGGCAATCAAATTAAAGACAGATTTTGAGGGGGTTAGTTTGATTTTGATATCGATCCCATTCAGCATGTACCTGTCCTGATTGAAAATATCGGAATGTAGACGGCCCATCATATCCATCGCCACACTAGAGCTGGCTAAAGATCGTCTTTTGGCTAGACCTTTATTGGTTTCACCCTTCGTGTCTGTCATATACAAAGGAGTATCTGGGTAGTATAGTGCTGACGTCAGATGACTCTTTTTGGCCTCTGCACCATAATTCAGAAGAGCTTCCAAGTAGGCCCGGTACGGATACGAATTTTCACTCGGTGAAATAAGAGTGTCATTCAAAGACACGTCTACTTGAGAAAACAAACTATGCAAATAATAATTTATGGGACCGACTTCGGCGGTGCTCGGTAGGTCGTCACCGTTGGGAAGTGTAACTTTGGCCCTCACGTGCAGAAAAGTATTAAATAAATCTATATAATCCTCTCCCACGCCAGAGATGGAGAACTCGATGGGTGCCCCATAGGCTAACGTGGCCAACGGATGAATCTCCACAAACTGTCCTTCTTCCACGGCCGTCTGGGTAGGTGGCACGCTAAACAAATCCAGACCAGAATGTAGGCACTCACACGACTTGGGATGTATTAACGCCATTACGAGAAAATATCCGAATGTCCCCGCTGGTGTTGGTGGTTCTTATGAGCCGATCGCTTTCTGCCGGCTGGTTTTATTCTTTTACTGGGCTGACCGGGCGGGGCGGCTCGTTTTCGTTTCCTGACGCCGCTACCTGATTGGCTGATATGTTGAGCAGCGCCCTGGAGCAGTCGTTGACCGGCGTCCCTGGCGTGTTCTTTGAAGGACTCGCCAACATTCCGACCGGCTAGGGCGTCTTGAGCCACCTGCAAACCCGTACCCAACCCTTCCCGCAAAAGGGCTTTGCCACCAGTCTTCAACCAAGGAAGAATTGTTCGACCAAGGCCACTAAAGAAACTACCAATTCCATGACCTCGCTGACTCCGACCACCCACAAAAACGGGTAGACCGCTGCCGGCTTGATTACAGAAATATTCCTCGTATAGTTTGGGATTGCGTCGGATTGGCACGTGTCTAACCATGGTTAAACCACCTCAAAACGTTTGTTGGTTCGAAAATGCAGCGTCACTACCGATGTCCCACCTGTGAATGGGATAGGTTTCCCCTGTTCGTCGGTTATAAGAGGCTCAATCGTGTCAAAGGAGAACCGACAGAGTGGAACGTAATGTGGTTTATCGTACAGCCTAAATACAGAGGTGGTGGATCTGTCTAGGACAGATAGAATCCGTAGTAATGGTACCAGCACAGCGCCGACCACACGCGAGGTGACAATGTCGGAATAGATAATTTGCTGGTCCAAATCTACTTCACCCAGGCCGGAAAGAACGGACGTCAGTCTCGCTGACGAGGGGACTTGTAAAATATCCACCAACTAAGTCTAATTTCAGCACCCTGTTCGTCTAGTGGGAAACGCGTCGATAGCACATAAAAACACATTTTAGTCTATTCGAGCTCTGAGAGTTTCCGGGCTCGAAAATGTAAAGTTAGCACTGAAGTCCCATCGTTGAGTGGTATCGTTTTTCCCGTCTCCGTAGTTAAAAGTATTTCCACCGTGTCGAAGGAGAATCGACTTAAGTGAACGTAGTGTGGTTTATCGTAGACACGATGCACTGACGGCAACAAGCGATCCAATATAGGGACAGTCCTTAGTAAAGGAACCATGGCGTCTCCGACTGGTCTGGCAGCTACGAGATCAGAATAGACGTAGATATTTTTAACGACGCTATCCATCTCCAATTCCACATTACCGTATAATAAGGCATTCTCGTCTGATAGAGTCGAGGTTGGAAAACCCAACATTTTTTTCAACCTCTCACTAATTTTAACGTGGGCGCCTTTTTCAAGTAGTTTCATTGCGACTTTGTTCCAAGGTGTACGTAGCGTGAATTTGATGTTTACTTTCTCGTCTACTTGGGTTTCGACACACAACTTATTCAACTCCTCGATGAAAGCTTCTGGGGTGGTGAACGGACCCGGTGGACATTCAAGGGTTACAGGTTCCAGACCACTACCTTTGGGCGGAAAGTACTGGATCCAAATTTCCCCCGACAAACCGTTAAAATACGTATTGGGGAATTGAATTTCGGCCAGGCCCACTTCGTATTGTTGACTCACCTCAATAGTCTGCGGCAACTTGACGAAAAAGTGACCTGGGTGGTTGTTCGGGAACACATCCGGGGCCGTAACACTCGGTAACACCAAATAAAAACTCATTGTTTATCTAGCTTAGGATTAGGTAGCATATAACCCAAACAACTACTCATTAGAGCGACCCACAGTTTGCCTTCTGCTGCGTCTGCGCTGCCTTGAGTCAGATTGAATAGTGACACAGCAATTACGCTATATATAACGAGGGTTTGGCAGATGAATACAATCTCTGGCCGCGGCACGCGTTGTCCAAAAAACGACCAGAACGAAGTTCTTTCCCCGTCCCTAGTCTGTGGACGCAACACCATATTATCCAGGTTGTCTTCGGCCATACCACTAGTCTCCATAGCTGGCTAGTTGCGTGTCGGCTATCCAACTGTTGAATGAATTGGGATAACCAAACCACTTGACTAAATACTCTTTACCACTACCTTTCCTCCACCTTTCTTGTAAGATGGTTTCAATACGATAAATTTCTTTATCACCCACCAATTGTATTTCTTCTCGGTAGAATGACCCTTTAAGTTCCTCTCCTGAATCGTCTTTTAGCACATACGTCACCGGACTAGTCTGGTTTATACGACTAAGGGTAAACAGTTCTTCTGTCCAACCCGACATATAACCTTTTTTAAAAGGTTGTTGGCTTTGAGCTAACCTGACACGATCGCCGGCTGTGAAATACACTTTTCTTGATGCGTCTGTTTTACGGTATAAATTATTCCACACTTCTTCTTGATTAGTGTTGTTAACTTGCACAGGGGCCATGCGAATACTCCGGTGATACGAACCATTGTAGTTCTGGATCAATTTATCTATCACGTCGACGTAGCGCAGTGTATTGGTCTTGGTAAAATAACGCCACATTTTTTCTTTAAGAGTTCGGTTGAATCTTTCTACCACGGCGGCTTTCACATCTTCATTCTCAGTGGTAAAGAAATGCACGCCTCGGTCAGTCAGAAATTTTAAGAAGGTCCGATTGACGAATTCTGAACCTTTGTCGGTCTGAAAGTTTATCGGTTGGCCCTCTTCAAATATTTTACTCACGACCGCCACTAGTTCTTTCCCCGTTTTCTTCTGGATCGGGATGGCCCAGGCATATTTACTAAACACATCGATACACGTCACTAGGTAGGCCATACCGTCATTGTACCTTCGTAATTTTTGCATATCTATCAAGTCGGCTTGAAACTGTTGATTTATACCACCGGTTATGGTCTGACGTCTCTGAAACCGACGACGAATCGGTTTATGTAACGTGTAGGTATCCTGATGACGTAACCATTTCTGAATGGTTTTAGCTGGAAGTTTGTTATTTCGATGTAAAGCGACAGCACCACCATAGGCTCCCGGTTTCTCTGGGTCATAGTAATACTTTCTTAATTGCGCGGCCATTTTTCCCATCGGGGTGTAGGTATCCTACTCTTCTTCTTCCGCAGTTTATAACCCGGTGTAGCCACAGGTGTCTCTGCTGGGGCTTTGGGTTCGTCTACCTTCGGTGTTAGCTGAGCAGGCGGTGTCTCGACTACTGGTACCGGTAAGGCGCTGACTTCGGGTTTTTGTTCCTTGATATCCACCAGACCTAATGGTTTGTGCCTATGCTGCTCGAGGCGATTCAGATACCGCTGCAAGGTTTGTTGATATAGTCTGGCTTTGTCACGGGGTGGTAGAGCTTCTGTTTCCAGGACTTGTTGCATCTGATTATCCAAGTCTTGTAGGCTATCGGTTAGTGTGTCGGGTGGTACGTAGGGTTTTTCCAACATCCGAGGATCGACCAGGATCATTTTCTTCATTATAAACCCACAATGCCTTTCAAGACGTTAAGGATGGGTCCGAGCAGGGCGCCGATGAATCCGCCCTTTTGCAAGATCTGTTTCCGTTTCTTGAGTGATAGTTTCTTATGAGTGAGCGCTCTCAGGTTGTTTTTGTGACGTTGCAGACGCTTCTTCTGAGCTGGTGTGAGGGGGACATTACCTTTTAATACATTGTGACAGCATTCACAAATTGATTGGATGAGGTCTGGGGAAGCTGTTTTAATAACAGCTTTTACGGCAGGTGGCTTGGCTTCACCCAAGTACCGCAACATGGATTCGTTGCGTTTAAGTTGACTAGACATGTTATTTAGGGACGTAGACGACTTGTCTTTGGTCGGGAAATATACAACTTCGTAGACGGAGTTGATCCGGTGTTTCCTGGCGGAGGTCGAATAACAAATACCCGTGTGGAACCGATGTAGCGTCCTTAAAACTCTCTTGGACATACGACACCCGCCCTGGAAAAATTTGTTTTCCCAAATTATTAACTTGTGCACCGTCTCGAGGGTTCTTAAATACTACTAGGTAATGTGAATTCAAACTAATGGTTCTTTGTTCTTTATTCTTCCCAAAGAGGTTCTGTACAATATACATGACGCTGAGGTTGCGATGATGACTGCCTTTAGTAAATAGTTTAGTTACCCTATCATCTGTCTCGGCCATTAGATCATCTATGACTACCAACCGCCGTCTATCCCCGGTCCACTGTTCCATATCAGGCAGCCCTTCATTAAACTGCACTCCTTTCATATTCTCGTACATGGATTGCCATTCCCCATAGCACCATATAACCTCCTCTGGAATCGGGTCTACCATGGCGGGAAGATGGGTCAGGAACCGCTGTACAAATACGGTTTTCCCACTCCCTGTTGGGCCTGAAATTAACGCTGTAAACGGATGCTTCCACCTGGGGTCCATTGTTAGTAATGATCATGTGCATGCGTAAAAATATGTTATATTACATTTTTTTTTTTAAATTATTTTTATTTATGTTTTACAGTTATGACTACACACGAAGAACTGGTTAGGAAACTGTGGTGTCTATTAAGAGCAGAACCAGGAAGTTATTGCGTGGCCTGTATTAATACCCCACAGAACCAAGAAGCTGACAATCCCTTTATTCATTCTTGTGATTATGGTGGTAGTTTCGAGGATCTAGTAACGGTTCTACTACGTGATGTACTACACCAGAACTTCACTAAAGATGAGCTAATTACCTTAAGTATCAGTAGCATTGAAGAGTGTATCATCGACTATAATTACCAGCAGGCTTCTCCAGAACCAACCCCCACCACCAACGAACAATCATCGTCACCAACAACCATCAATTTTAATCAATCCACGTTGAATGAAGAGTCTTAAACCACTTTCTAATAACGAGATAATTTATATACTTACAGACATGTCTTCAAGACAAATAAAAAAGATCTGGACAGTCCTCAACACTGATCGGGAAGACTACTGTGTGGGGTGTGAAGAGGAACTGGCCAATCAGTTGGGTCACTCTTGTTTATTCTCGGATTTTGATGATTTAACACAAGCTCATCTGGCGGCGGTTATGAAAAAATATTTGACCACTGATGAACTCATAGACATAGCATTCAATAAAATTCGCCGGCGGGTGCTTCGATACAATCAACGCAGGAACACACCTGAGCTACCTCCCATGCCACCACTGATCCAAACCACTAAATATCCCACATCAGTTACACCCCAACCGATAAATCTGTCAACTACATCACCTCAACCACTGGATCTAACCACCCGACCTCATCGATCTCACCCTTAAAGCTAGGCGAACTTCTAAATATTAATGTTGTTTTTATAACTCATTTAATGTTAAATGTTTACATGTCTTTTATGTTCACACATCTTTTATGTTCAATGGTTGTATATCTTTCATGTTCAATGTTTACATGTCTTTTATGTTCATTGTATTCTCTTTTGTAACTCACTCACCCATTGGTTGAATTCAAACCAACCAATCAGATTTCGTGTTAGAAAACTACCACCCCAACTACTATTTTCATATATACGACAAACACTCATGACAAGTTATTCATGAAACGAATGTGAAGTCATTTGAGTGTCCGCAGTCAACGAGGAAGGATGTTTTTTATTCAGAGGAAAATAAATTCAACATGTTTTCTAATTCCCCGGACTTTAACAGTTGTGCCTTCTGATACAGAAAACTACTTGTCTTCTGCGCGAAACTGGTGACAATTTTCTCGACATCAGCGTCACTATTGTACAACGAATCAACGAGTTTCTTATTCATATGTCTAGCTAAAGACATTAAAATTATTATCCGCCCGGCGTTTATGCGGGCATCAGAAAATAATTCCTCTGCTATATTCTCATAGACAGGATATGCTTGATCAGTTGGCATATTGTCTACAACAGAGTCAAACAACGTCGCGTGTTTACGAATCAACATATCGAGTAATTTCGTCATCTTACAAACTTCATCCGGCTGAATAACATTCACAAAGAGGTCGGCCATTTTATCAGAGAATGTCAGCTACACAGAGGCACGGATGTACTCTGTGTAATAAAACCTTCACACGACCTGATGCTTTATTACGACATCGTACAACTACTCATTCTGGAGATTTTTTTACATGTCATTTATGTGATCGTATTTATACCCGCAAAGATACCTTACAGAGACACATAAAGATTGAACATGAATCAGTATCCAGTGACGTGTCGACCACTCAGCCAGCATCTAGTGCTGCTAATAATCAACAATCCACAAGTCGCAAGCGGGGACGAGAACCGAATGCAGACGAACAATCTAATGGTAAACGCCGGAAGTCAACCACACAACAAACATCGAATGACAGAGTGTTGTCGGTTACAGACACTGAAATACCGTCAACTACCATGACAAATCAATCACCATCCAGTATTTTGTCAAGGGGCGCAGGTGGTCATGTTTCGGCTACTAATAATACTCAACTATCATCACGTGTCACGGCTGGCAACGACCCGGCGGGAACCTCTGGTGTTAACACATCTAATGAATATTTGTCATTACAAAAATTACCCCCGGATGTTCGAGGTGTGTATAAGGAGCACTGGCATACGATTAAATCACACATACGACACGGTCGGTATCTGTGTGAATGGACATTTTTTAATCGACCAGATACTGACATGCCGACAGATTGGAGTTCTCGTTTATTCCGGCTTTTTAATGTTCAAAACTCCCGCTTCAAAATAATCGCCAGTCTGCACACAATACTAAGACATCGAGAGACACAAGCCCTACGATTATACCATGCCAGTTCCAATAACTCTTCCTTGTTTGATAAACCGTTTTTAGTGAACCATATAGCTGATTTCGAGACCTTTGTGACCAAACTAAACGCTGTTGACTTGGTCAATTCAGCGACATTAACCCGACCAGATACAAAGTATTATGTAGAAACAATTCCCAGTATAACTTTTTATGTGTATAAACTAGTAGAATTCCCTGTTGGTTGTTGTTTGGAATCAATCCCCGACTTTATCAAACACAATAATTTTATTAATACGCTTCAAACCGACTCACGCGGTAAGCCGTACACAGACAATTTGTGTATATTCCGCTGTATATCTGTGTTTAAATCACAAGGAAAAGATGTTAGGGATGTTAGAAAAGATACACGAAGACTGTTCACCAAATGGCTGCGTTATAAAGAGTTGGACGCCCACACCCCTTTTTCTGGTGTTAGTTTAGTTGATTTACCCGCCCTGGAAGAATGCTTTAAATTACAGATAAATGTGTTTGCCTTTACAGAGGAGGAATATCTGGTTCCGAAAATTAGAAGCACTAGTACACATCCAGATATAGTGAATCTGCTTCAGCATGAAAACCATTTCATGTATATTGTTGATGTGGCCAAGGCCGGCTTTTGGTGTGTTTTCTATGTTAGGGCAAAGATGCGTA
>JACEFZ010013032.1:0-166904 GCA_014155875.1 Cepaea nemoralis
TGACGCTAGGTACGTGTATAACATAAAAAATACAACATTTAAAATAACAAACGAGTCAAGTAAGGTATATAACGTTTTTTGTTTTTTTATTAAACTATGTACAGACAAAGTTATAAAGTTTGGTTTTTTTTTCTTGGCGGGTACGTGTGGACACATCTGGAAGGTAGTACCGGGAACTTATACGTCGACGAAGTGTGGGGAAATCTCCGGCGGGTGTGACGGCGGTCGGTTCATAACAGACGTGGAGGGGTGCATATGGAAAAGTCATTAAGTAACGGGTTGTAAAAACATTGGTGAGTGGTGTGTTAAAATATTTTGAACTGTTAGCGCATTGGTGGTGTACATTAGTACGAATAAAAGGTGCGGTGGGGATAGTAGTGGGTATGGGTTAGTGAAATTAGTTGATAAGGGTGGTTATTAGTGCTATGTAGATGTTCATAGTAGCTTATTCACTAACATCACACGTGTTACAAATGAAACCTTGAAAGCTAAAGATCGTTGATTGCAATGGATATGGTGTAGTGTCATTCGGTGGTAAGGGGTGGGTACATGGTATTAGTGGTTAACAGATGGTCAAGTAGGGGTCAAGTGGTGTTCAAGTGAGCAAATTTTAGGGAAAATGGTTGTAATGATATGGTGATAATTAAAGGGTGGTAAATTAGTGGTCAAGTGAGGAAAATTTTAGGTGAAAGTGGTTGTAATGATATGGTGATGATTAAAGGATGGTAAATTAGTGGTCAACCAGTGGTCAAGTGGTGTTCAAGTGAGGAAATTTTAGGGAAAATGGGTTGTAATGATATGGTGATGATTAAAGGGTGGTAAATTAGTGGTCAAACAGTGGTCAAGCAGTGGTCAAGTGGTGTTCAAGTGAGGAAATTTTAGGGAAAAGTGGTTGTAATGATATGGTGATGATTAAAGGGTGGTAAATTTGTGGTCAAGCAGTGGTCAAGTGAGGAAACTTTTAGGGGAAAGTGGTTGTAATGATATGGTGATGATTAAAGGGTGGTAAATTAGGGGTCAAACAGTGGTAAAGTAGTGGTAAATTGACGAAATTTTAGGGAAAAGTGGTTGTAATGATATGGTGATGAATAAAGGGTGGTAAATTAGTGGTCAAGAAATGGTCGAGTAGTGGTCAAGCAAGGGTCAAGTAGTGGCCAACTAGCGGTCAAGTAGTGGTTAAGTGGTCGAGTGACCACTTAAATTGTAGGGGAAAGTACGTGTAGTGAACCTGTGTTTGTTAAAGTGATCGATGACGTGGTCAAGTAGTGGTAAATGGTCAAGTGACTACTTAAATTGTCAGTAAAGTATGTATAGTGACATGGTGATGATCAAGAGGTGGTCAAGTGGTGGTCAAGTAGTGGTCAAGTGAGGAAATTTTAGGGAAAAGGGGTTGTAATGATATGATGATGATTAAAGGGTGGTAAATTAGTGGTCAACCAGTGGTCAAGTGGTGTTCAAGTGAGGAAATTTTAGGGAAAAGTGGTTGTTATGATATGGTGATGATTAAAGGGTGGTAAATTAGTGGTCAAGTGGTGGTCACATAAATTGTAGGGTATGGTACGTGTAGTGAAACGGTGATGGTAAAATAAGTAATGACATGGTCAAATAGTGGTCAAGTGGTTGAATGATCACTTAAATTGTAGGGTATGGTACTTGTAGTGACATGATGATGGTTAAAGTGATCGATGACATGATCAAGACATATGCCGGCTGCTAAGTTCAGAAAGTAGTGTCCTTCGTATTGGTAATTTCCCCACCACGAGCGCCTCGAGCACTGATTTTGCATTGATCAATAGCACCTAGTGGTACAGTCGACACACATGGACAATAGTTACATCCGGTCAAAGATGGCGTCGCACCCTATCACACATGCGTTATTGCTACATCCAGACTACGTCTCATTCGCTTAAACTGGTCAAATATGGCGTCACAGCCGGTCACATGTGTAATGGTACAGCCGAGACAAGGGCTCATTGGCGAAAACCAGTCAAAGAATTCCCTGCTTCCGATCACATGTATAAGGGTACAGCCACTACACGTTACTAATGACTCAACCGGTCAAAGATGGCGATGCATCCAGTGACACGCATAACGATACACGTGGAACACGTGGCTAATAACCCAATCGTTCAAAGACGGTGTCGCATCCCGTCACAGGGTAATGGCACACCCGAGACACGTGGTTAAGAGGGAAACTATAGAAAAAGGGTGTCCTATCGGTTGTCGAGTCAGGGAACCTAACGTATGATGATCACTGTTTATAGGATTGAATACACTGCATCATCAACACTGCATCCGAAGGGTAAAATGGTCACCCTTCTCTCTTTTTTCTATATCCTAGTGTTGCCGGGTTACACCAAAGGACACCCGGGCATCAACACAACATAAACTGGTCTCGAAAACCCCATAAGCGCGTGTAAACAACTAATCACAGTTTTCCGACTAAGCCTTTCTCATACTCATAGTACAGAGATGTGATCACCGATGCTAGTCGGGGAAGTCGTATTTGTACTTAACAACTATCGGGTCATACAACGACGAGTGGGTAGTGGATGTTAACAGATGCACACAAACACAACAAACTGCCCCGACTCAACCTTAGGCACACGTCATTTCACAACTGCAATAGCGGCAAGTCTACATACATCCAAGTGGCTGTTATGAAGTCGGCCTTTCTTAAAACCACATCTGCCTTATTGAGCCCTTGAATACCCTCTACCACATCTTCTAACAGACTTTCAACGTTTCATAACAAATAACATTAATATTATCTTTGATTATAGAACAACCGATTTTCTGCTGACTAGGCAGATTTTCCACCATAATGGAGATAAATCATCTGTCCCCCTAATCTACTAGGCGCTATTCTAGACAACTAATACGGTCATAGACCAGCACCCATAGGAAGAACCTGAAAAAAAAGAACAGAGATTGGGTTCCTGAGACGAATTAGTTGCATTCCTTGGACACCATAATAACTAACGATGATCGCCTAAAAGAGCCTAAGGCAAATAGACCATTATGTACATCAAACACAACAAAATCTTTCTTACTAACCCTAACTATACATCATTTAACCCTAACTCTAATCCTAACCTCTAACCATAACCCTAATCCTAACTATACAACAAACTGTTTTTAAGAGACATAGATACAAACCAGTGTTAGTAGTGGAAAAGAGTTAAATTTGTGTGACTACATTTTAATTAAAATTTAAAAATTATAATTCGCAATTTTATTACTCGATACACGTTCTATACCTACCCTTTTGCCTACACCTAGCCTATACCTGTATAATAAGTGAAGCGAGTAATAAAATTGCGATTTATAATTTTTAAATTTTAATTAAAATGTAGTCACACAAATTTAACTTTTTCCACTACTAACACTGGTTTGTATCTATGTCTCTTAAAAACAGTTTGTTGTATAGTTAGGATTAGGGTTATGGTTAGAGGTTAGGTTAGGTTAGGGTTAGGGTTAAATGATGTATAGTTAGGGTTAGTAAGAAAGATTTTGTTGTGTTTGATGTATATGATGGTCTATTTGCCTTAGGCACGTTTAGGCGATTATCGTTAGTTATTATGGTGTCCAAGGAATGCAACTAATTCGTCTCAGGAACCCAATCTCTGTACTTTTTTTTTCAGGTTCTTCCTAGGGGTGCTGGTCTATGACCGTATTCGTTGTCTAGAATAGCGCCTAGTAGATTAGGGGGACAGATGATTTATCTCCATAATGGTGGAAAATCTGCCTAGTCAGCAGAAAATCGGTTGTTCTATAATCAAAGATAATATTAATGTTATTTGTTATGAAACGTTGAAAGTCTGTTAGAAGATGTGGTAGAGGGTATTCAAGGGCTCAATAAGGCAGATGTGGTTTTAAGAAAGGTCGACTTCATAACAGCCACTTGGATGTATGTAGACTTGCCGCTATTGCAGTTGTGAAATGACGTGTGAAATAGGTGGACAAAGTAAGAAATGTTATGTTAGCTAGCCTTGGAGAACACCTTTTGTATTGTTGAAAGCTGGAACAATTGGAAGGTTAGTATAGCAAACATTATGGTATAGAAAGTTGAAGACATCAGCCTTGGGAAATGGTTCTTTGGTGACGAATACTCAGATGATATCGAAACTATCCCCTGTGGATCACAGATTGCATTGCCATAAATGTTGTTATGTCTGTTTCATTAGACCTCATACACAACGAAGGTTTGGCGTTCTTAGTGGTGTGACATGGAAAAGTTTTGAAGCTATCTATGAAAGACAGAGATACGTTGTGTTAGAAAGGAAAAACCAAGGGTGTGGAGAGATGAGTGATTAGTCTGTATAAGTGCTTCTTTACCAGATACACTGGAATGTTAAGTTAGAGCTTTCGGTACTGTAAAATCGGGAAAGTGCTGACGTTGATGGTTATGTATTGTGAAATGTCTTTTCAGATAAAAGTTCAAGACACGTTTGTCATAACTACAGAAGTTACCTTTTTTTCCTAATTTTGGTAACACATTTGTCTTAGTTTTGTGGACTTACTTTTCCATAGCTATTTCTTAGTTTGGCTGACAGATTTTCCTAGTTTTTATCACTTTGGACGACAAGTTTACAAGTTTGATTGAAATATGTCTGTACTTGGTCAATATTTTTTCATATTTGGTTAACAAAGTTTCCTACTTTTCATAAGTTTGGATTTATAACTTTGGTCAACATTTTATTTGTGTTGGTTAATATTTTTTCCTAGTGTTTTATAAGTTTGGTCGAGCTATTTCTGTATTTGGCCAACATTTTTCCCATTTGACTAACAAATTTTTCTACTTTTTATAAGATTGGATGATATATTTATAAGTTTGGTTGAAACATGTCTTTACTTGGACAATATTTTTCACCTTTGGTTAATAAAGTTTCATACTTTTCATAAGTTTGGACCAGATATTTATAAGTTTAGTCAACAGTTTTGTCAGTTTGGCTAACAAAATTTTCCTACATTTTATAAGTTTGGATGCGCTATTTCTTTACATGGCCACTATTTTTCATCTTTGGCTAACACATTTTCCTACTTAGGTCGACATATTTTTCTAAGGTTTGTAAGTTTTGTTGAGCTATTTCGTAACTCGGTCACTATTTTTCCTACGGTGGGTACCATATTTCTTACTTTGGCCAACAAATGTTCCTACTTTTTATAAGTTTGGTCGAGACATTTATAAGTTTTATCAACATTTTGGTTGATTTGACTGACGTGTTTCCCTACTTTTTATTAGTTTGACCGAAAATATGTATAAGTTTGGTTAATATATTTCTTTACTTTGTCAATATTTTTTCCCATTTGGTTAGCATTTTTCCTACTTTCCATAAGTTTGGAATAGATATTTGTAAGTTTGGATGCGATATTCCTTTACTTGGCTAATATTTTTTCTCATTCGGCTAACAAATGTTCCTCCTTTTTTATATGTTTGGACAAGACATTTCCTATTTTGGTCAACATTTTCCTCCAGTTGGTTAACACAATTTTCTACCTTTCATAAGTTTCGACGAGATATTTCAAGTATTTGGCCGACATTTTTCGCATTTGGGTACCAAGGTTTCGTACTTTTCATAACTTTGGAGGAGTTATTTCTTTACTTGATCAATATTTGTTTTGTTTTTTCACATTTGGTTAACAAAGGTTCCTACTTTTTTATACGTTTCGACGAGATATTTCGTTACTTGGTCAATCTTTTCCTTCTTTTTATAAGTTTGGTTGCGATATTTCTGTATTTGGCCGACCTTTTTCCCATTTGGCTGACAAATGTTCCTACTTTTTTATAAGTTTAGTTGAAATATTTATAAGTTTGGTTGAAATTTGGCCAAAATTTTCACATTTAATTAACAAAGTTTCCTACTTTTCGTAGGTTTGAACGATGTATTTCGTTACTTGGACAATATTTTCCCCATTTGGCTAACAAATTTTCCTATTTGGCCAAGATATTTTCCATTTGGTTAACATATGTTCCTACTTTTTATAAGTTTGGGTGATATATTTCTCTGTTTGGTCGATACATTTTCATACTTGCTTAACAAAGTTTCGTACTTTTCATAAGTTTGGTGGGGATATTTCGTTACTTGGTCAATCTTTTTTCTCATTTGACTAACACATTTCCCTACTTTTCATAAGTGTGGACAAGATATATCGTTACGTGGTCAATATTTTTTTTTCTATTTGACTAACAAACTTTCCTACTTGCTTGATATTTTTCCCAATAGGTTAACAAATGTTCCTACTTTTTATAAGTTTGGACGAGATATTTCTGTATTTGATCAATAATTTTAATATTTTGTCTAACATATTTTCTTATTTGACGGTTGAAGTGGTACATAGAAGGTGTACTTTTGTCTGGTTATGAAGTGTGGCACTGAGCAGGTACACTGAAAAAACATATATTGGTCTTGGAAATGGCTTTCTGGAGAAAGATGTAAAGACACTATGGACACATAGAAAGGAAATGAAAGTGTGGGTGTCTAATTTGCTACGTGATAACGTCGCTGGTTATGACGGCGGACATGTGACCTGTCATGTTACGTGCATTGCCTAAGGTTGAGTCGGGGCAGTTTGTTGTGTTTGTGTGCATCTGTTAACATCCACTACCCACTCGTCGTTGTATGACCCGATAGTTGTTACGTACAAATACGACTTCCCCGACTAGCATCGGTGATCACATCTCTGTACTATGAGTATGAGAAAGGCTTAGTCGGAAAACTGTGATTAGTTGTTTACACGCGCGTATGGGGTTTTCGAGACCAGTTTATGTTGTGTTGATGCCCGGGTGTCCTTTGGTGTAACCCGGTAACACTAGGACTACACGGATATAGAAAAAAAGAGAGAAGGGTGACCATTTTACCCTTCGGATGCAGTGTTGATGATGCAGTGTATTCACTCCTATAAACAGTGATCATCATACGTTAGGTTCCCTGACTCGACAACCGATAGGACACCCTTTTTCTATAGTTTCCCTCTTAACCACGTGTCTCGGGTGTGCCATTACCCTGTGACGGGATGCGACACCGTCTTTGAACGATTGGGTTATTAGCCACATGTTCCACGTGTATCGTTATGCGTGTCACTGGATGCATCGCCATCTTTGACCGGTTGAGTCATTAGCCACGTGTAGTGGCTGTACCCTTATACATGTGATCGGAAGCAGGGAATTCTTTGACTGGTTTTCGCCAATGAGCCCTTGTCTCGGCTGTACCATTACACATGTGACCGGCTGTGACGCCATATTTGACCAGTTTAAGCGAATGAGATGTAGTCTGGATGTAGCAATAACCCATGTGTGATAGGGTGCGACGCCATCTTTGACCGGATGTAACTATTGTCCATGTGTGTCGACTGTACCACTAGGTGCTATTGATCAATGCAAAATCAGTGCTCGAGGCGCTCGTGGTGGGGAAATTACCAATACTAAGGACACTACTTTCTGAACTTAGCAGCCGGCATAACGTCTTGATCATGTCATCGATCACTTTAACCATCATCCATGTCACTACACGTACCATACCCTACAATTTAAGTGATCATTCGACCACTTGACCACTACTTGACCACTACTTGACCATGTCATTACTTATTGTACCATCACCTTTCACTAACGTACTAACCCTACAATTTAAGTGACACACTTGACCACTGCTTGACCACTAATTGACCACACTATTTGAACCATTCATTACTTATTCCTAACATCCTCATTTCACTATACGTACCATTTTGACAATTTAATTCATCATCGACCTACTTGCCACTACTGACCTTACTTGACCACTATTTGAACACCACTTGACCACCTCTTGATCATCACCATGTCACTATACCTACTTCACAGACAATTTAAGTAGTCACTTGACCATTTACCACTACTTGACACTCTGACACGTCATCGATCACTTTAACAACACAGGTTCACTACACTTACTTTCCCTACAATTTAAGTGGTCCACTCGACCACTTAACCACTACTTGACCGCTACTTGAGCCCTACTTGACCACTACTTGACCATTGCTTGACCACTAATTTACCACCCTTTAATCATCACCATATCATTACAACCACTTTTCCCTAAAATTTCCTCACTTTACCACCACTTGACCACTGCTTGACCACTAATTTACCACCCTTTTAGTCATCACCATATCATTACAACCACTTTGCCGTAAAATTGTCCTCACTTGACCACCACGTGACCACTGATTGACAACTGCTTGACCAGTAATTTACCACCCTTTAATCATCACCATATCATTACAACTACTTTTCCCTAAAATTTTCTCACTTGATCCCCACTTGACCATCTCTTGACCACTAATACCTGGTACCCACCCCTTACCACCGAATGACACTATACCATATCCATTACAACCGACTATCTTTAGCTTTCAAGGTTTCATTTGTAACACGTGTGATGTTAGTGAATAAGCTACTATGACCATCTACAAAGCACTAATAACCACCCCTTATAAACTAATTTCACTAACCCATACCCACTACTATCCCCACCGCACCTTTTATTCGTACTAATGTACACCACCAATGCGCTAACAGTTCAAAATATTTTAACACACCACTCACCAATGTTTTTACAACCCGTTACTTAATGACTTTTCCATATGCACCCCTCCACGTCTGTTATGAACCGACCGCCGTCACACCCGCCGGAGATTTTCCCACACTTCGTCGACGTATAAGTTCCCGGTACTACCTTCCAGATGTGTCCACACGTCCCCGCCAAGGAAAAAAAAAAAACTTTATAACTTTGTCTGTACATAGTTTAATTATAAAAAAAAACGTTATATACCTTACTTGACTCGTTTGTTATTTTAAATGTTGTATTTTTTATGTTATACACGTACCTAGCGTCACTAGACCACACCCACTCTGATGAGTCACTTCGCAACACCTCGGACCACGCCTATTAAAAAACCAGGAGAGTTATCGCCCTTTGAGGCGCAAATCGCTTTTGCGCCTCAAAAATACGCGGGATATCCTCGTTCTACACTACTGACGGCATCTCGCTGAGGGAACACGTATGTTTCACAATGTCAGACAACCAAGGGGACAGACAGGCCCTGCAGACTGCTGGACCCTAGTGTATTGTTTGTAGCATGACACCCTTCTGTTTATAGATGGGTTATGTGGTGTCTGTTGTGGTTTCGGTTATTGGATGATCATGCCTTTGTGTAGATTATGTTTTTTCAAAATTAAGTTGCATGTACTTCACAGGACGTAGCAGTCAACCCAAGCATTTTCGCTGTTCGTGATTCCTGGGCAAATTTTACGTTCAGTAGTTTGCCATTGCTTTCTGAACGACCGGCTCCTATATCTTTTTCGAAAATACCAGCACTGCTGTGTTTCGAACCCGGGTATACGGGCTCATAAACCGCGTTCGAAAGCCCTTAACAGACAGAGAAACCAATGACCAAGTACTGCAAGAAACAAATGAAAATTGTAAATTGATTAGAGCAATTAGACGGAGACAGTCAAACTTTTTTGGACATGTTATGAGAAGAAATGAATTAGAGAACTTGGTGACAGCTGGCAAGATCGAGGGGAGGAGAACAAGGGGAAGACATAGAAGTAACTACCTGAATGGCTTGACTACGTGGCATGGTCGAGACAGGGACATTGAGCTGATCCACGACTCTGGTGATCGAGTGAAATGGCGAGTCATGACTGTCCACGCTTACCGGCATGGCACATGATGGATGGATATTTACATGGCCGCGCTCCGTGGCTAAGAGCTTGCGGACGCGATTCGTGAGCCCGCTTACCCGAATTCGAAACACAGCTGCGACGGATTTGGCAGCAGACCGTGTCGTACTGGGTTTTAACATGTTGGTATCGGAGCCAATAAATGACCGTAGACCCCGAGGTAGACCAAGAAGACGGTGGAGAGATAATACATGTACAGACCTACAAGCACTTGGAATCAACGACTGGCAAGAGAAGTCCACCAGAGAGACGAATGGAGACGGATTGTATTTGCAGCAAAGAACCTCAATGGCTCGGAAAGCTGAAGAAGAAGAAGAAGAAGGTATCGGAGCCGGTCGTTCAGAAAGCAGTGGCAAACTACTAAACGTAAACTTGCCAAGACATCAACAACAGTAAAATCTCTTTATTTTCAATCCAGTTCCACAGTCTCTTTATCTTAATTGTGGATGCTATCTTGTCCATGAGAAGAATAAAGGCAGGTTGTGACTGGGAAGCGCGACACAAACTTCTCACAGCAACCTACACTAAATGAGAGACTGGAGATGGACCTGGTTATTTAAGTTTTTTTTTTTTTTTTTTGAAAGGCCTCTTAGTTAGTTAGTTAGTCGACAGATCATCCTCATTGCACATCGAACCATTCAGTCCATAAGTGCTCGGATCCCCTCCTCAGCAAATCCCGCAACGTGTAGCGGCTAACGACGCCAGTTCTGTGTTGGTTTATAAATCTTCTTTGGCTTCCTGCGTAGTGTTCTTGTTTGGCCACCCCTCTTTTAATTTGCTGCTCTCGCAGTCTGGCCATTGTTGTAGATTCACAGTCATCACTTGGTTCTCGCAAAAGTCTTACTTCTCGTAGAGCATTCAGAATGTCAGGCCTGGTCCATGGCGCGTCCGCCCTCCACAGTAGCCTCACCTGCGAGCTTGTCAGCCCGCTCATTTCCTTGTACTCCCGCATGCCCTGGCACGAAGATGAAACTAATATTTGCCAGTCGAGACCGCTCCAGAGGCAACAACCATTCTCTTCGGATCGACCCCTCATCTATCCTCTTGATCATGTTCATTGAGTCGCTAAGGAAAAAAGCCCTAGTGAATGTCTGTGTCTCGAGCCATGTTATTGCTTTACTTACTGCCATGACTTCCATGGTCAGGCTACTTGTGGTTTCAGTGAAAGCACCAGAGTCCTCCTTCACAATTCTCCCTCCGGCCCGAGCTGTAAAGGCCCATGAGCTTCTCACATGTCGGACGACCGACCCATCTGTGTAGATGACCGCGTCACCGTCTAGCTGAATTCTCGAAAATCAACGCTTGTACTTCAGCCTCAACAGCAGCCGGATTTCTTGTCTGCATTTTCTATCTAGTTGGATGCAAACTGAAAAGGATGTGCAGAAATCTGTTGGCACTTGCACCCACTCCTCGCCAGGTTCTAAGTCCTCAAGTGAACACACCTGTTGAAGAATGTGTTCGGCTTGACCCATCCACGACCGTCCTCTTTTTAACCTGCTGCCCTTCACCTTCCTAATTTCACTATGCAGTGGATGTTGTGTGTTTGCGTTAATTCTGAGGTAGACGCGTGCCCTGCAACCTTGTATTCTCTCTTCAATGGTTGAAAATCAAGAAGGTAGCGCATCGCCCTGCATGCTGTATCTCTTGTACATCCAAGAATAATGCGCATAGCTTCATTCTGTATCCTTTCCATCCTTTCTATCTGCTTATGGCCTCTTAGTTTTAGTCCCATTGTTATGTGCCTTTCGGCCCACCAAGGCCCGTCCGCCAGTGTTAGTGGACAGTGATTTGAGTTTGCAGTTAGGATGACCGTCTCTGCATCCTAGTCAGATCAAGTGCAGACCCTAACTACACTTTGATCTTAGCCAAAAGGCCGTGGTTACTTCAGGTTTAGGTTCAAGACGGAGAAGAGAAACAGGCGAGCGCCTTATGGCCAGCCAGGAGCTAGAACTACTTCCTATTTTTTCAGATAGCGATCAGGTTAAAATAATATATGTGCTAAATTAATGGCAATAAAAGAACAAAAATCATACATTAAATGTAGATAATTAAAATTGTTTTAAAAATTAGCTATTAACAGATTTATGAAAAAAATGTCAATGCTATATAATATTAGCATAATTATTAGAATAACTGGCGTGGCAGGGAGAAGCCAAGCCGGCATGCGGTGTAGAGGTTTGGGTTTTGAACAGCTGGTCGTCTGCTGGGCCCGGCTCCGTGTCCCTACAGTCCACAGCTTGTGATTACTTTATACTTAATATACTTCTAGTCTCAGCCTCGCCAGCGCCTGTAGCTGGCCTGTCCTCGGGTGTCCAGTATTGGGGTGTCCAGTCTTGAGGTGACCAGTGTTGTTTTGTAGTTAGGACGTGTCTTTCCTAGATTTCGTTTCAGAAGTGAAGTCAGACAACTGACAGGTCAGTTTGATGACTGATGATGACACTGAGAGATCACAAGTTTGTGTATTTTAAAAAAAAAAACATGTATATGACGTATTATTTATTATTATTAAAATAAGTGTATAGACTTCAGTTATCAGTGATTATGAACTTAGTGATAATTACAGACACTTCAGTTCTAACTACAATTAATTAGCGCAGCCTTGTTGCACAGAAACACCTATTTCAGCTTACCTGTGCCAATAGAACCCAGATCCGACGTGGACACCTTGTATCATTTGTAAGAATTTACAAGACCGTTTATTTTGCTCCACGACCACTCACACCAAACAATGGGTGTAATTTTTCGAGCATCGCTTTTGGTCGTCCCAGTTGCTGTATTATTAGTCTACACCGGTGTCTCTTACAGCCCAGATGTGCTCATCTCCTACACTTGTCAGATTCCCTTTGTGAATACATTTCTGCCTGCTTGCCATGGAAAAATGCACCAGTCGGGCATTCTGGTAGAAGATACCAACACACAGCTGACGGTACCAGAGTACTCTGTGCTGGATGTCTACGATCAGTGCATGCTCAAGAACAGAGATGATGAGAGGAAAAGGAGAGAAGGTAACTTGTGTAACACCCTTCTTTTGATTTCTGATAAACGTTGCCACTCCAGAAGTTCACTGTTTAGATTATAGTGATTTCTGTGTATATAAGTTGGTATGTATCTCTTGACTTTCAGCTTGATTTTACTTATCAGTAAATGGCTTATGTGAATCTTCATTGATTGATTGATTGATTTAGGAACCCTCCCCCGATGTGTCTCCACCTTGCCGCTGTGGGGGAGCTTGAGTGTCCCACTGACCCCAAGCGCTGTGCCAATGGATATAAACTACATATTGGACAGCTCTTGGGATAGGGACCAGACTAAGAGAGACACAACCTGCTGCTCTGCAGGTAGACTGTGGATAGCAGTCAAAATTTAAACTCAGGCGCACAAAGCCACAAACTTGGCCCAGACACTTACACAAAGGCCTCCATCTGAGAGATGTAGCTGAACGCCTCTAAGCTACTACCCTTGGATGAGAGAGCCGGGCCGATACTCACCTACAGAAAAATGGAGGTGAGATACTGAGCACGCTGCATGCCCAGTTCAGATACCTGTCTGAAGGCTCTCAGCTGGGGGATATGAGGGATCCCCGGATGAGAGGGCTTGGCCGTTTCTCGCTCACTGATGTACGGAGGTAAGGTGCTGAGCCGGCAGCACATGTAGCCTACCTCGTGAAGCGAGTACTAAAAGGTTGAAGAAGTGCCCCAGTCGAATGAATTGGTTATGAAAACTGTATCTAACTACCTAACCCCTACCCCGCTAACCGGAGGTCACCCATTGGAATGGTGATATTGCCCTTTCTTTCATTACCTATAGTACTGTGAACTGTCGTGTACAATCCTTGATTACCTATAGTACTGTGAACTGTCATTTACAATCCTTGATTACATGTAGTACTGTGAACTGTCATGTACAATCCTTGATTACCTGTAGTATTGAGAACTGTTGTGTACAATCCTTTATTACCTATTGTACAGTGAACTGTTGTATACAATCCTTGATTACCTATAGTACTGTGAATTGTCATGTACAATCCTTGATTACCTATTGTACAGTGAATTGTTGTGTAAAATCCTTGATTACCTATAGTACTGTGAACTGTCATGTACAATCCTTGATTGCCTATAGTACTGTGAACTGTCATGTACAATCCTTGATTACCTATTGTACAGTGAACTGTTGTGTACAATCCTTGATTACCTATAGTACTGTGAACTGTCATGCACAATCCTTGATTACCTATAGTACTGTGCACTGTCGTGTAAAATTCCTCCTAAAGTTTTTAACCTGTATCATGTTATTGGTGTGTAACACTGGATCACACTCATGTTTGCTTTCTGTTTGTGTGTGCTAAACATTGCTGTTATTATTCTAGAACTCACTGCTTCCCATTCTGTTAGTGACTCTATAGAGAGCATTAGGGCCAACGCTTTCATCTGGGCATTGTCTGCTGTGTGGCCTGGGAACAGCACTGTTTCACCTGTGTTGAGAAACTTTTGTGAGGTTCCTTCCACCTTGTTCGCCATCATCGTAAAATGCTATTCTTATATTATTTCATTTCTGCTACCACCTCTGCTGTCCTTCCCAATTCATACACAGCTCTAACATTCCAGGTGCCATTTCTTAAGATTTTCCAGAGTGAAAGAAAGTCAGTCGGTGATCTAGATTCATTGCAGAATGAAGTGCTTGCTGATAAAAAACAATATAATGTAAAATAACAGGGTGTATACCACTTGCATGCATAGAATAAACACATGCATGCAACCATTCACTCCCCCATATGGGACGCAGAGGTGATTTCCAAGGCACCAGGGCCGGGTTATATACTGGCCAAGACCTATTGACGCGTCCTCATTGAGCGTCCTGGGCAACAGGTCCCTTCGGGGTCCTGGCTAAAGTCAGTAGGATCGCCAATTCCTCCAAAGTCGGAGAGTGTCTGCCTGTACGGTGAGGAACCAGCAGTCTGCACACCAATAAGCCAGACATGGGACAACGGATACTCACGCAAACCTCAGGTCCTGTATGACATCACACTGATGTTGGACAACAGGATGCCTTCACCCGACATACAGGACTTCACGTTGGAGCTCAAGCCAACGAAGACAAGCAAGCAAGCACCCCCCCCCCCCCCCCCATATCATGCACACACTAGCGTACACACACACACAAACACATGTGTATACACCCACATACAAGTATACATATATGGACGTGTGCAAGATTGCAGTATGTTGTTTACCATGTTATTCTTTGTTGACATGTGAACTATTTCCTGGCTGTTCCACACTTCAGGTTTTAAACGACATGGGTTTAATGAGTTTGTCAGTGAGAAGATCGGCCCCATCAGAGCTGTTCCTGATGTCAGATTTCCAGCGTAAGTGTCCACACTTTTTACCTTTGTCAATGCATCCACAGGTCTTGATTAGCACTCAGACTAACACTGATACACTACTGCTAGTACCTGGCCATCTGAACAGGCCATAGTGTGTGACATTGTGCTTCAACTACTGGCACCTGGCCATCTAGACAGACCGTAGTGTGTGACATTGTGCTTCAACTACTGGCACCTGGCCATCTGAACAGGCCATAGTGTGTGACATTGTGTTTCAACTACTGGCACCTGGCCATCTGGACAGACCGTAGTGTGTGACATTGTGCTTCAACTACTGGCACCTGGCCATCTGGACAGACCGTAGTGTGTGACATTGTGCTTCAACTACTGGCACCTGGCCATCTGGACAGACCGTAGTGTGTGACATTGTGTTTCAACTACTGGCACCTGGCCATCTGGACAGACCGTAGTGTGTGACATTGTGTTTTAACTACTGGCACCTGGCCATCTGGACAGACCGTAGTGTGTGACATTGTGCTTCAACTACTGGCACCTGGCCATCTGGACAGACCGTAGGTGTGACATTGGGCTTCAACTACTGGCACCTGGCCATCTGGACAGACCGCAATGTGTGACATTGTACTTCAACTACTGGCACCTGGCCATCTGGACAGACCGTAGTGTGTGACATTGTGCTTCAACTACTGGCACCTGGCCATCTGGACAGACCGTAGTGTGTGACATTGGGCTTCAACTACTGGCACCTGGCCATCTGAACAGACCGTAGGTGTGACATTGGGCTTCAACTACTGGCACCTGGCCATCTGGACAGACCGCAATGTGTGACATTGTACTTCAAACAGGCATAATCACCTCTCCATAGCACAAAGCCTGGGCTTAATTGTAGAGACTGTGTTGCCCACACAGCATGGTTCCTCTCTCTGCCTGCCTAGTTTACTCCAGAGGAAAGATGACACTAATACGTTTGGAACAAGACAAGCTGCAGAAGCTGCCAGATCAGCAAAGCGGTGCTCTATTTGTCCGTCTATCAGAACTTCCATCCTAGACCAGTTGCCGACCAAGGCTTAGGGTCTGCCCTGCCATGACATTTTGTCTTTAGGTTGCATTTCCATTCACCAAGATACAGCTTGTACCCTCTGTCATAATCCCCCATTGTTGTGCCGCGGCGTCGTTATGCGCGCCAAGTCAAACCCCAGTTACCTATCCACAGGTTCGCTGGTGAGTTAGAGTAACCGTCAGCGGTCAAGCAAGTACAAGCGTGACGCACGCAGTTCCCGCTGGACTCGATCCCTACAGGGCAAGTGCTCAGAGCGAGAAACGGCAGACGAGGCTTGGGTATTCGGACTGGACAGACGTGGTTTGAGAGAGGCTTGTATTATTGCTGTGTTGTTAGCACACTACTCTATGGGTCTGAATCCTGGACCTTGTACTCATGACAGGAAAGAAAGTTGAATTCCTTCTATGCGAGATGTCTGAGATGTATCCTAGGCATATCATGGAAAGACCACATAACAAACAATCATGTGATTGAAAGAGCGGATATTACCACAGTGCAGAGACGCCTCTGGTGGCTGGGCCACCGAATGGAGGGTGAACATATTCCCAAAGATCTCCTATATGGAGAGCTAGCCATAGGGAAGAGGCCAACTGGAAGACCTCAAATGCGATGTAGGGATGTATATAAACAAGATATGAAAACCCTTGGAATAGATCCAGACACATGGGAAAGAGTTGCAACAGACAGATGTTCCTGGAGAAGAGATGTACGAAAAGGACTGGTGCTCTGTGAGCACAATCTGATCCAACAAACTGAGGATAGGCGGCACAGGCATAAAATGCAGTCACTTACTGCGGGACCTGCCTCGTCTTACAGATGCGGAAACTGTGACAGAGATTGTCACTCTCGCATTGGACTATACAGTCACCAGCGGTGCTGTCAGGTGCCTCCCCAGCAGCACAACTCTATAGTCCTACAGGGCTGAAAGAGGCCTACTACTATCCATCTGAATCCACAAGTGGAGAATATTTACATAGTTTGTGTCCTGTCATGGGTGTCAGACATGTGCATTAACCAAGCAATTATCAAATAACAAACACACAGATACATGACTCCATTGTGTTGGGCCTAGTCTGTTGTGAACATGTAAAAAATAAACACGATTAGTTGGTTAGTTACATTAGATTTGTTTCATTATGCAGAAACATCCAGCGTACCTGTTCTAATTTCACGATCCACTGGAGCGAATCAACATCCTGGTTGTTAACTTGTCACGGTCACCTATAACAGTGGTTCTCAACCTTTTTTGGCCCATACATCCCTTCATCATATGTTCAGACTTTAATTTCCCCCCCCCCCCCCCCCCCCCCCCATTTCATATTTCTTCCCTTTCCCTATAATTATTCCCCCCCCCCCCCCCCTCCCACCACAGTATACATAAAAATGGAAGCTAAATTTAATAACACATACTAAAACAAGTCTAGACGACTACATAAAACATGATTCGTGGGTCTACTTACATTATAAAACATATTTCCAGATAGGCGAGAAGTACAGAACCATAAAGTTTGGAGGGAAACACAGCATCACGTAATCGGTTCTTGTATTAACGTGATCTTGAAAAAATCTTAATTCCCCCCTGGAAACCCTAAAATTCCCCCTGGGAGGGGGGAATTCCCCACCGGTTGAGAACCACTGATCTAGAAGGTAGGAACCTGTAACAGCCAAGCTAATCTGAGTCAGTGCAGGAGAGTCAAGTGATTGTATTAAAGTTGAGTCACTACAGGAGAGTCAAGTGACTGTGGCAGAGTTGAGTCAGTACTGGAGAGTCAAGTGATTGTGGCAGAGTTGAGTCAGTGCAGGAGAGTCAAGTGATTGTGGCAGAGTTGACTCAGTGCAGGAGAGCCAAGTGACTGTATTAAAGTTGAGTCACTACAGGAGAGTCAAGTGATTGTGGCAGAGTTGAGTCAGTACTGGAGAGTCAAGTGATTGTGGCAGAGTTTAGTCAGTGCAGGAGAGTCAAGTGATTGTGGCAGAGTTGAGTCAGTGCAGGAGAGTCAGGTGATTATGGCAGAGTTGAGTCAGTGCAGGAGAGTCAAATGATTGTGGCAGAGTTGAGTCAGTACTGGAGAGTCAATGATTGTGGCAGAGTTGAGTCAGTACTGGAGAGTCAAGTGATTGTGGCAGAGTTGAGTCAGTGCAGGAGAGTCAAGTGATTGTGGCAGAGTTGAGTCAGTGCAGGAGCGTCAAGTGGTTGTGGCAGAGTTTAGTCAGTGCAGGAGAGTCAAGTTATTGTGGCAGAGTTGAGTCAGTACTGGAGAGTCAAGTGATTGTGGCAGAGTTGAGTCAGTACTGGAGAGTCAAGTGATTGTGGCAGAGTTGAGTCAGTGCAGGAGAGTCAAGTGATTGTGGCAGAGTTGAGTCAGTGCAGGAGCGTCAAGTGGTTGTGGCAGAGTTGAGTCAGTGCAAGAGAGTCAAGAAATTGTGGCAGAGTTGAGTCAGTGCAGGAGAGCCAAGTGATTGTATTAAAGTTGAGTCACTACAGGAGAGTCAAGTGATTGTGGCAGAGTTGAGTCAGTACTGAAGAGTCAAGTGATTGTGGCAGAGTTGAGTCAGTGCAGGAGAGAAATGTTTGTGGCAGAGTTAGAGTCAGTACTGGAGAGTCAAGTGTTCACAATCTCCCACACTTGGTCATTTATATAATCTCAGTCTCCAACACCAACCATGCTAGAGACAGACACAATGACCCCTGAGTTAGGTACATCCATTGTTGTGGTAGACTGTCCTTGACAGAGGCACGAAGACACAGATTTGGCAATGGTCTGGGAAATGGTGGAAGGCTAGTAGGGTATATGTCTGTCCGGGGTGTGGTTCTCAGTGTGGTGCTTCACTGGGCAGTAGTTTGATCAGTCCAGACAATGTACCTCTAGAGCAGTGGTTCTCAGTGTGGTGCTTCACAGGGCAGTAGTATGATCAGTCCAGACAATGTACCTCTAGAGCAGTGGTTCTCAGTGTGGTGCTTCACTGGGCAGTAGTTTGATCAGTCCAGACAATATACCTCTAGAGCAGTGGTTCTCAGTGTGGTGCTTCACAGGGCAGTAGTATGATCAGTCCAGACAATATACCTCTAGAGCAGTGGTTCTCAGTGTGGTATATCACTGGGCAGTAGTATGATCAGTCCAGACAATGTACCTCTAGAGCAGTGGTTCTCAGTGTGGTGCTTCACTGGGCAGTAGTTTGATCAGTCCAGACAATATACCTCTAGAGCAGTGGTTCTCAGTGTGGTGCTTCACTGGGCAGTAGTTTGATCAGTCCAGACAATGTACCTCTAGAGCAGTGGTTCTCAGTGTGGTGCTTCACTGGGCAGTAGTTTGATCAGTCCAGACAATGTACCTCTAGAGCAGTGGTTCTCAGTGTGGTGCTTCACTGGGCAGTAGTTTGATCAGTCCAGACAGTGTACCTCTAGAGCAGTGGTTCTCAGTGTGGTGCTTCACTGGGCAGTAGTTTGATCAGTCCAGACAATGTACCTCTAGAGCAGTGGTTCTCAGTGTGGTGCTTCACTGGGCTGTAGTTTGATCAGTCCAGACAGTGTACCTCTAGAGCAGTGGTTCTCAGTGTGGTGCTTCACTGGGCAGTAGTTTGATCAGTCCAGACAATGTACCTCTAGAGCAGTGGTTCTCAGTGTGGTGCTTCACTGGGCTGTAGTTTGATCAGTCCAGACAGTGTACCTCTAGAGCAGTGGTTCTCAGTGTGGTGCTTCACTGGGCAGTAGTTTGATCAGTCCAGACAGTGTACCTCTAGAGCAGTGGTTCTCAGTGTGGTGCTTCACTGGGCAGTAGTTTGATCAGTCCAGACAATATACCTCTAGAGCAGTGGTTCTCAGTGTGGTGCTTCACTGGGCAGTAGTTTGATCAGTCCAGACAATATACCTCTAGAGCAGTGGTTCTCAGTGTGGTGCTTCACTGGGCAGTAGTTTGATCAGTCCAGACAATGTACCTCTAGAGCAGTGGTTCTCAGTGTGGTGCTTCACTGGGCAGTAGTTTGATCAGTCCAGACAATATACCTCTAGAGCAGTGGTTCTCAGTGTGGTGCTTCACAGGGCTGTAGTTTGATCAGTCCAGACAATATACCTCTAGAGCAGTGGTTCTCAGTGTGGTGCTTCACTGGGCAGTAGTATGATCAGTCCAGACAATATACCTCTAGAGCAGTGGTTCTCAGTGTGGTGCTTCACTGGGCAGTAGTTTGATCAGTCCAGACAATGTACCTCTAGAGCAGTGGTTCTCAGTGTGGTGCTTCACTGGGCAGTAGTTTGATCAGTCCAGACAATATACCTCTAGAGCAATGGTTCTCAGTGTGGTGCTTCACTGGGCAGTAGTTTGATCAGTCCAGACAATGTACCTCTAGAGCAATGGTTCTCAGTGTGGAGCTTCACTGGGCAGTAGTTTGATCAGTCCAGACAATATACCTCTAGAGCAATGGTTCTCAGTGTGGTGCTTCACTGGGCAGTAGTTTGATCAGTCCAGACAATGTACCTCTAGAGCAGTGGTTCTCAGTGTGATGCTTCACTGGGCAGTAGTTTGATCAGTCCAGACAATGTACCTCTAGAGCAGTGGTTCTCAGTGTGGTGCTTCACTGGGCAGTAGTTTGATCAGTCCAGACAATATACCTCTAGAGCAGTGGTTCTCAGTGTGGTGCTTCACTGGGCAGTAGTTTGATCAGTCCAGACAATGTACCTCTAGAGCAGTGGTTCTCAGTGTGGTGCTTCACTGGGCAGTAGTTTGATCAGTCCAGACAATGTACCTCTAGAGCAGTGGTTCTCAGTGTGGTGCTTCACTGGGCAGTAGTTTGATCAGTCCAGACAATGTACCTCTAGAGCAGTGGTTCTCAGTGTGATGCTTCACTGGGCAGTAGTTTGATCAGTCCAGACAATGTACCTCTAGAGCAGTGGTTCTCAGTGTGGTGCTTCACTGGGCAGTAGTTTGATCAGTCCAGACAATATACCTCTAGAGCAGTGGTTCTCAGTGTGGTGCTTCACTGGGCAGTAGTTTGATCAGTCCAGACAATATACCTCTAGAGCAGTGGTTCTCAGTGTGGTGCTTCACTGGGCAGTAGTTTGATCAGTCCAGACAATGTACCTCTAGAGCAGTGGTTCTCAGTGTGGTGCTTCACTGGGCAGTAGTTTGATCAGTCCAGACAATATACCTCTAGAGCAGTGGTTCTCAGTGTGGTGCTTCACTGGGCAGTAGTTTGATCAGTCCAGACAATATACCTCTAGAGCAGTGGTTCTCAGTGTGGTGCTTCACTGGGCAGTAGTTTGATCAGTCCAGACAATGTACCTCTAGAGCAGTGGTTCTCAGTGTGGTGCTTCACTGGGCAGTAGTTTGATCAGTCCAGACAATATACCTCTAGAGCAGTGGTTCTCAGTGTGGTGCTTCACTGGGCAGTAGTATGATCAGTCCAGACAATATATCTCTAGAGCAGTGGTTCTCAGTGTGGTGCTTCACTGGGCAGTAGTTTGAACAGTCCAGACAAAATACCTCTAGAGCAGTGGTTCTCAGTGTGGTGCTTCACTGGGCAGTAGTTTGATCAGTCCAGACAATATACCTCTAGAGCAGTGGTTCTCAGTGTGGTGCTTCACTGGGCAGTAGTTTGATCAGTCCAGACAATGTACCTCTAGAGCAGTGGTTCTCAGTGTGGTGCTTCACTGGGCAGTAGTTTGATCAGTCCAGACAATATACCTCTAGAGCAGTGGTTCTCAGTGTGGTATATCACTGGGCAGTAGTTTGATCAGTCCAGACAATGTACCTCTAGAGCAGTGGTTCTCAGTGTGATGCTTCACTGGGCAGTAGTTTGATCAGTCCAGACAATATACCTCTAGAGCAGTGGTTCTCAGTGTGATGCTTCACTGGGCAGTAGTTTGATCAGTCCAGACAATGTACCTCTAGAGCAGTGGTTCTCAGTGTGGTGCTTCACTGGGCAGTAGTTTGATCAGTCCAGACAATATACCTCTAGAGCAGTGGTTCTCAGTGTGGTGCTTCACTGGGCAGTAGTTTGATCAGTCCAGACAATATACCTCTAGAGCAGTGGTTCTCAGTGTGGTGCTTCACTGGGCAGTAGTTTGATCAGTCCAGACAGTGTACCTCTAGAGCAGTGGTTCTCAGTGTGGTGCTTCACTGGGCAGTAGTTTGATCAGTCCAGACAATATACCTCTAGAGCAGTGGTTCTCAGTGTGGTGCTTCACTGGGCAGTAGTTTGATCAGTCCAGACAGTGTACCTCTAGAGCAGTGGTTCTCAGTGTGGTGCTTCACTGGGCTGTAGTTTGATCAGTCCAGACAATATACCTCTAGAGCAGTGGTTCTCAGTGTGGTGCTTCACTGGGCAGTAGTTTGATCAGTCCAGACAATATACCTCTAGAGCAGTGGTTCTCAGTGTGGTGCTTCACTGGGCAGTAGTTTGATCAGTCCAGACAATGTACCTCTAGAGCAGTGGTTCTCAGTGTGGTGCTTCACTGGGCAGTAGTTTGATCAGTCCAGACAATGTACCTCTAGAGCAGTGGTTCTCAGTGTGGTGCTTCACTGGGCAGTAGTTTGATCAGTCCAGACAATGTACCTCTAGAGCAGTGGTTCTCAGTGTGGATGCTTCACTGGGCAGTAGTTTGATCAGTCCAGACAATGTACCTCTAGAGCAGTGGTTCTCAGTGTGGTGCTTCACTGGGCAGTAGTTTGATCAGTCCAGACAATGTACCTCTAGAGCAGTGGTTCTCAGTGTGGTGCTTCACTGGGCAGTAGTTTGATCAGTCCAGACAATATACATCTAGAGCAGTGGTTCTCAGTGTGGTGCTTCACTGGGCAGTAGTTTGATCAGTCCAGACAATATACCTCTAGAGCAGTGGTTCTCAGTGTGGTGCTTCACTGGGCAGTAGTTTGATCAGTCCAGACAATATACCTCTAGAGCAGTGGTTCTCAGTGTGGTGCTTCACTGGGCAGTAGTTTGATCAGTCCAGACAATGTACCTCTAGAGCAGTGGTTCTCAGTGTGATGCTTCACTGGGCAGTAGTTTGATCAGTCCAGACAATGTACCTCTAGAGCAGTGGTTCTCAGTGTGATGCTTCACTGGGCAGTAGTTTGATCAGTCCAGACAATGTACCTCTAGAGCAGTGGTTCTCAGTGTGGTGCTTCACTGGGCAGTAGTTTGATCAGTCCAGACAATATACTTCTAGAGCAGTGGTTCTCAGTGTGGTGCTTCACTGGGCAGTAGTTTGATCAGTCCAGACAATATACCTCTAGAGCAGTGGTTCTCAGTGTGGTGCTTCACTGGGCAGTAGTTTGATCAGTCCAGACAATATACCTCTAGAGCAGTGGTTCTCAGTGTGGTGCTTCACTGGGCAGTAGTTTTATCAGTCCAGACAATATACCTCTAGAGCAGTGGTTCTCAGTGTGGTGCTTCACTGGGCAGTAGTTTGATCAGTCCAGACAATGTACCTCTAGAGCAGTGGTTCTCAGTGTGGTGCTTCACTGGGCTGTAGTTTGATCAGTCCAGACAATATACCTCTAGAGCAGTGGTTCTCAGTGTGGTGCTTCACTGGGCAGTAGTTTGATCAGTCCAGACAATATACCTCTAGAGCAGTGGTTCTCAGTGTGGTGCTTCACTGGGCAGTAGTTTGATCAGTCCAGACAATATACCTCTAGAGCAGTGGTTCTCAGTGTGGTGCTTCACTGGGCAGTAGTTTGATCAGTCCAGACAATATACCTCTAGAGCAGTGGTTCTCAGTGTGATGCTTCACTGGGCAGTAGTTTGATCAGTCCAGACAATATACCTCTAGAGCAGTGGTTCTCAGTGTGGTGCTTCACTGGGCTGTAGTTTGATCAGTCCAGACAATGTACCTCTAGAGCAGTGGTTCTCAGTGTGGTGCTTCACTGGGCAGTAGTTTGATCAGTCTAGACAATGTACTTCTAGAGCAGTGGTTCTCAGTGTGATGCTTCACTGGGCAGTAGTTTGATCAGTCCAGACAATGTACCTCTAGAGCAGTGGTTCTCAGTGTGGTGCTTCACTGGGCAGTAGTTTGATCAGTCCAGACAATATACCTCTAGAGCAGTGGTTCTCAGTGTGGTGCTTCACTGGGCAGTAGTTTGATCAGTCCAGACAATATACCTCTAGAGCAGTGGTTCTCAGTGTGGTGCTTCACTGGGCAGTAGTTTGATCAGTCCAGACAATATACCTCTAGAGCAGTGGTTCTCAGTGTGGTGCTTCACTGGGCAGTAGTTTGATCAGTCCAGACAATATACCTCTAGAGCAGTGGTTCTCAGTGTGGTGCTTCACTGGGCTGTAGTTTGATCAGTCCAGACAATATACCTCTAGAGCAGTGGTTCTCAGTGTGGTGCTTCACTGGGCAGTAGTTTGATCAGTCTAGACAATGTACCTCTAGAGCAGTGGTTCTCAGTGTGATGCTTCACTGGGCAGTAGTTTGATCAGTCCAGACAATGTACCTCTAGAGCAGTGGTTCTCAGTGTGATGCTTCACTGGGCAGTAGTATGATCAGTCCAGACAATATACCTCTAGAGCAGTGGTTCTCAGTGTGATGCTTCACTGGGCAGTAGTATGATCAGTCCAGACAATGTACCTCTAGAGCAGTGGTTCTCAGTGTGATGCTTCACTGGGCAGTAGTTTGATCAGTCCAGACAATGTACCTCTAGAGCAGTGGTTCTCAGTGTGATGCTTCACTGGGCAGTAGTTTGATCAGTCCAGACAGTGTACCTCTAGAGCAGTGGTTCTCAGTGTGGTGCTTCACTGGGCAGTAGTTTGATCAGTCCAGACAATGTACCTCTAGAGTAGTGGCTCTCAACAAGTGGGGAATTCTCCCCAGGGGAGAATTTTAGGGTCTCCAAAGGGGGGGGGGGGGGGGGGAAATTAAGATTATTTCAAGGTTGCATTAATAAAAGAACTGATTACTTGATATTGTGTTTCCTTCCATACTTTACGGTTCTGTACTTCTCGCCCTTCTGAAATTCATTTTATAACGTAAGTAGCCCCGCAAATCACATTTTATGGTGACAGCTAGACTTGTTCTAGTATGTGTTATTAAATTTAGCTTCCACTTTTATGTATTCTGTTTGGGGGGGAGGGGTATTTATAGGGAGGAAATATGAAACGGGGGAATGACATTCTGAACACATGGTGAAGGGGTGCATGGGCCAAAAAAGGTTGAGAACCACTGCTCTAGAGGCTAGGTCTAGACCAGCCAGCTCCATCAGAGGAACAGACAGCAGAGAGATATGGAATGTGGCAGGTCTGGAGTGATGTATGTGGTCAACCACAGACTACACAGAGGAACAGACAGCAGAGAGATATCGAATGTGGCAGGTCTGGAGTGATGTATGTGGTCAACCACAGACTACACAGAGGAACAGACAGCAGAGAGATATGGAATGTGGCAGGTCTGGAGTGATGTATGTGGTCAACCACAGACTACACAGAGGAACAGACAGCAGAGAGATATTGAATGTGGCAGGTCTGGAGTGATGTATGTGGTCAACCACAGACTGTACACTGAGCTGATATCTTACAGTTTAACATATTGATTGTTCTTCCTGTGCTTGTTTTCTGTAGGTGTCACAGCAAACTGTACCACCCCAATCTTCCAAAGGCCAGTATATTGATGTGCTTCTATAATGAAGCTCGGTCAACACTTCTACGAAGCGTCCACAGTATTCTCAGACAGACTCCTCCGGAATTACTGCACGAGATTATTCTACTTGATGACAGTAGTTCTTTAGGTAACTGTACAATTGTCTGTCACACCTGACTGTTGTATTAGATGATAGTAGTTCTTTAGGTAACTGTACAATTGTCTGTCACACCTGACTGTTGTATTAGATGATATTAGTTCTTTAGGTAACTGTACAATTGTCTGTCACACCTGACTGTTGTATTAGATGATAGTAGTTCTTTAGGTAACTGTACAATTGTCTGTCACACCTGACTGTTGTATTAGATGATAGTAGTTCTTTAGGTAACTGTACAATTGTCTGTCACACCTGACTGTTGTATTAGATGATAGTAGTTCTTTAGGTAACTGTACAATTGTCTGTCACACCTGACTGTTGTATTAGATGATAGTAGTTCTTTAGGTAACTGTACAATTGTCTGTCACACCTGACTGTTTGTATTAGTATGATAGTAGTTCTTTAGGTAACTGTACAATTGTCTGTCCACACCTGACTGTTGTATTAGATGATAGTAGTTCTTTAGGTAACTGTACAATTGTCTGTCACACCTGACTGTTGTATTAGATGATAGTAGTTCTTTAGGTAACTGTACAATTGTCTGTCACACCTGACTGTTGTATTAGATGATAGTAGTTCTTTAGGTAACTGTACAATTGTCCTGTCACACCTGACTGTTGTATTAGATGATAGTAGTTCTTTAGGTAACTGTACAATTGTCTGTCCACACCTGACTGTTGTATTAGATGATAGTAGTTCTTTAGGTAACTGTACAATTGTCTGTCACACCTGACTGTTGTATTAGATGATAGTAGTTCTTTAGGTAACTGTACAATTGTCTGTCACACCTGACTGTTGTATTAGATGATAGTAGTTCTTTAGGTAACTGTACAATTGTCTGTCACACCTGACTGTTGTATTAGATGATAGTAGTTCTTTAGGTAACTGTACAATTGTCTGTCACACCTGACTGTTGTATTAGATGATAGTAGTTCTTTAGGTAACTGTACAATTGTCTGTCACACCTGACTGTTGTATTAGATGATAGTAGTTCTTTAGGTAACTGTACAATTGTCTGTCACACCTGACTGTTTGTATTAAGATGATAGTAGTTCTTTAGGTACTGTACAATTGTCTGTCACACCTGGACTGTTGTATTAGATGATAGTTAGTTCTTTAGGTAACTGTACAATTGTCTGTCACACCTGACTGTTGTATTAGATGATAGTAGTTCTTTAGGTAACTGTACAATTGTCTGTCACACCTGACTGTTGTATTAGATGATAGTAGTTCTTTAGGTAACTGTACAATTGTCTGTCACACCTGACTGTTTTATTAGATGATAGTAGTTCTTTAGGTAACTGTACAATTGTCTGTCACACCTGACTGTTGTATTAGATGATAGTAGTTCTTTAGGTAACTGTACAATTGTCTGTCACACCTGACTGTTGTATTAGATGATAGTAGTTCTTTAGGTAACTGTACAATTGTCTGTCACACCTGACTGTTGTATTAGATGATAGTAGTTCTTTAGGTAACTGTACAATTGTCTGTCACACCTGACTGTTGTATTAGATGATAGTAGTTCTTTAGGTAACTGTACAATTGTCTGTCACACCTGACTGTTGTATTAGATGATAGTAGTTCTTTAGGTAACTGTACAATTGTCTGTCACACCTGACTGTTGTATTAGATGATAGTAGTTCTTTAGGTAACTACAATTGTCTGTCACACCTTACATTTGTACTATATGACATCATTTCTATAGATAATAGTAGAAATATATGTCACATCTAGATGACATCATTTCTATAGATAATAGTAGAAATATAGTCACACCTGACTGTTGTACTATATGACATCAGTTCTATAGGTAATAGTAGAAATATATGTCACACCTGACTGTTGTACTATATGACATCAGTTCTATAGGTGAGTGGCACCTTTCAGTCTTGACAGACCAAAGTGTGTGAGTTGGAATGTGGCCAATATTCCATCACAATGCCTGGGCAGACTCTCCACCTGACTTTTAGCGGCACCCGCGACCAGCGGGAATAGGCCCGCCAGAGCTACCTCAGGAGACATTGCTTGTCTATTGCGAGCAATGTCTCCCATCCTTCCATTTTGCAGATCTCGCGACCGGCGAGAATAGGCCCGCCGGAGATTATGCTCGTCTACTGCGAACAAATCTCTACCGAGAGACTGAATAAGTAAAGAAACGATAAAAAATTCTATAGGTAATAGTAGAAATATCTGTCACACCTGACTGTTGTACTAGATGACATCAGTTCTATAGGTAATAGTAGAAATATCTATCACACCTGACTGTTGTACAAATGTCATCAGTTCTACAGGTAATAATAGAAATGTGGCATTCAGATTCATCGTCAAAAGCACTTGGAAATGGCAAGTGCTGTTTAGCTGAGTCGCATTCAGAATTTTCTGTAATGTTTACAACCTTCTTGAACACTTTTCTGTGCTTACGAGCATATGAGATTTCTTATGTTGAGCAGCTGACTGGAGAGTAAATTTCTTGGAATGAGGTATTTTTCAATTCGGACTGTCAAACGTTCGCCAGCTTAAACATCAAAACGGCCATCTTGGAAAAAATTGGATACCAAAGTGATCAGTTTCAGCTAACGGGAATTGCGCATCACGTATGCTAACGAGTTAGATCCATATATGGAAGTTTTCGGAAAATTGATGGCGTGAATGAATGAGCTGTTTTCCTCCGGGAAAATTGGCATTCCACAATCCCAAAGATTCCCCAAACATGCAGGGGAGATCATAACAATTACAATGGTGTAAGATACTTACAGTTATTTCTTTGCACAAATACCATTGTTATGGTTTGAAACACATCGATTTCATAACAATTTTCAATAAATAAACAATTTGACACCTAGGGTAGGTTAAGTAAAATATTCATATTGCATTAAAATAACACTTATTAAACAAAAGCAAGTACCGAATCTGATAGAAGACATGCTGAGGTGTGAAAAAATGAACTATCCCAAAAATAGCCGACCTGACCCAGATTCGTTATTTTTGTGACCTGCATATCACCTTAAACAACAGTAGTCCAAGGAGCACTTGAAATACATTTCAGTGTAAACATCAGTGAGTGAAACATCAGTGAGTGAAACATCAGTGAGTTAAACATCAGTGAGTTAAACATCAGTGAGTTAAACATCAGTGAGTTAAACATTAGTGAGTTAAACATCAGTGAGTTAAACATCAGTGAGTTAAACATCAGTGAGTTAAACATCAGTGAGTTAAACATCAGTGAGTTAATCATCAGTGAGTTAAATATCAGTGAGTTAAATATCAGTGAGTTAATCATCAGTAGGCCAGGTAGCTTTCTTGTAAACACTAGCAAAGTAGTCAGTCAGAGCTAGTATTAGTAACAGAAGCAGTTTTAACAGAAGTTATAGACATGACATGTGTAAATGCAATTCAGTTTCTGACTAGTTTGTTTGTTAGCAACAGTCACAAGAAAAGTAGTTGTGTTTCAGATCACCTTGGTGAGAAGTTGGATGTGTACATTGCTGAACACTTTGTGAACGTGAAGCTGGTGAGAAGTCCCACACGGCTGGGCTTGATTCGAGCCAGAATGGAAGCTGCCAGACATGCCACCGGCCAGGTTGGTGTTTAGTTGACCAAATCTCATCATGAATTTTGTAAGAATAGACCTTTGACAGAGCCATTGTGGGGGTGAAGAAATATACAGCTAGGACCAGCATGATCATTGGATATATAAATAGAGAGCTAGCAATAGATACATGGTCATGCATGTTGCAGCCTGTCAGATGCTGTCAGCTGATATAAGGTATGTTATCTCACACTGGTCTTTAGTGATGGGTGCAGGTTTAAATCCCCTACACTCCAGATCCAGGTGAGAAAACTTGTGAGAAATGTGATAGGTTTCATACCTCCATGTTTACACCTACATAAGGTTCAAGTCAATTGCATATCCTTTACAGGACCTCACAGTCAACCCCAGCATTTTTTGGCTGTTTGTGATTTCTTTCTTAACCAGTTTACGTTCAGTAGTTCACCATTGCTTTCTGAACAACCGGAACTCATACCATTGTATGAAATCCAATGCAAGGCGGTCTGCTTCCAAATTTCCCCCCAGCTGTGTTTTGAACATGGTATGCTTGATTATGAATTGCATCTGTAATCCCTTTGCCACAGGGCCGGCTACTGAAGGTAGGAGGCAGGTATTCTGACATCATCCCAGACATTTGCTCACATAAACATTCCCTTCACTATTAGCAGACAGAGCCGGCTACTGAAGGTAGGAGGCAGGTATTCTGACATTATCCCAGACATTTGCTCACATAAACATTCCCTTCACTATTAGCCGCCTGACAGTGGTGCGTATGTTGGGGGGAGGATCTGACCATCCATGGACATGTCTGAGTGCCAGGGTGATACTCCAACAGATAACTCACTAGCAAATGTCAGGTGTGGTTCTGTTTGTGGCTGTCTCTATGTGCCGGACATGACTTTAAAGTCAAGCACATGTAGGTTGAAGAGTCTTACATTGATATGTGTCCGGTAGATTACAGTAGGTGATGGGGTTGTCGTGGGTTCAAGTCATGGCAAGACACATAAGTGGGTGTGTGTATACAGTCAGTTGTCAGTTGCTGGGTCTAGAGTTTGTTCACTGACTTGTGAGTGTCTTCTTTTGTTCGCTACTGGTCTGCTTCTGGTGATACAAGTTTCATCTGTGTATTTCTCCTGTTACATCAATAATAAGACAGGCAGAGATCACGGAAGCTATGAGGAGTCCAGAATGCAGTGATGATCAGCCTGACATAACTGACGAGACACAACTAATGAGACATTGAGACATATGTATGTATGAGCTAGCTACGCTGTCTTTTGTCTAGCCCCTTGTGAATGAGGTACCTCTTCTGGACGCACACTTGCCCTTACATGTATGAGTGGGCCAGCCTGAGCTGGTGCTGCAGGGCCAGATGTGGTGCCTGGGTTGCCTCGTAGACTTGTTTGTTTCATATACCTGAGTTTCCTCATAGACAGGTTTGTTTCATGTACCCTGGATGGCCTCGTAGACAGGTTTGTTTCATGTATCCTGGGTGGCCTCGTAGACAGGTTTGTTTCATGTACCCTGGGTGGCTTGTATACAGGTTTGTTTCATGTATCCTGGGTGGCTTGTATACAGGTTTGTTTCATGAACCCTGGGTGGCCTTGTATACAGGTTTGTTTCATGTATCCTGGATGGCCTCGTAGACAGGTTTGTTTCATGTACCCTGGGTGGCTTGTATACAGGTTTGTTTCATGTATCCTGGGTGGCTTGTATACAGGTTTGTTTCATGAACCCTGGGTGGCCTTGTATACAGGTGTGTTTCATGTACCCTGGGTGGCCTTGTATACAGGTTTGTTTCATGTACCCTGGGTGGCTTGTATACAGGTTTGTTTCATGTATCCTGGGTGGCCTTGTATACAGGTTTGTTTCATGTATCCTGGGTGGCTTGTATACAGGTTTGTTTCATGTAGCCTGGGTGGCCTCGTAGACAGGTTTGTTTCATGTATCCTGGGTGGCCTTGTATACAGGTTTGTTTCATGTATCCTGGGTGGCTTGTATACAGGTTTGTTTCATGTATCCTGGGTGGCCTCGTAGACAGGTTTGTTTCATGTATCCTGGGTGGCCTTGTATACAGGTTTGTTTCATGTATCCTGGGTGGCCTTGTATACAGGTTTGTTTCATGTATCCTGGGTGGCTTGTATACAGGTTTGTTTCATGTATCCTGGGTGGCCTCGTAGACAGGTTTGTTTCATGTATCCTGGTGGCCTTGTATACAGGTTTGTTTCATGTATCCTGGGTGGCCTTGTATACAGGTTTGTTTCATGTATCCTGGGTGGCCTTGTAGACAGGTTTGTTTCATGTATCCTGGGTGGCCTTGTATACAGGTTTGTTTCATGTACCCTGAGTGGCCTTGTATACAGGTTTGTTTCATGTATCCTGGATGGCCTCGTAGACAGGTTTGTTTCATGTATCCTGGGTGGCCTTGTATGCAGGTTTGTTTCATGTATCCTGGGTGGCTTGTATACAGGTTTGTTTCATGTATCCTGGGTGGCCTTGTATACAGGTTTGATTCATGTACCCTGGATGTTATTATTCACCATCTTCTGGGGTCTTCCCTGGCTCTGTCTAGATCTTGTATTGCCTGTGTGCTCTTATTGATAGCTGACCGGGTTTCATTCACATACGTTGTCCAAACCACTTTATTTCATTAATTCTGTACATGATATTTATGCCTGTGATGTTTCAAACCACACGGAATGACACTATCCAGTGCCGTCCACCGGGCGCTGGAACGCAAATTATTCCTCCCCACGACACTTGACGGCAGAAGTGGAAGATGATGATGATGATGATGATGATGATGATGATGATGTTTCAAATGATGTTCTGCATGAAGTCTCTTCTGAAAACCCCAGCAGCTTCTCTCTGGCATTTGATCTTCTGTGTGATGAGTGTTGTCTGTTGGGATGTTGACAGGGACCACTTGTGGCATTAATGACAACATGTTGGGGGAATTATTGTTTGTATCAGGGAGATCATCTCTATTCTCTAGGTCCTGGTGTTTCTGGACAGTCATATCGAGGCAGGGAAATCATGGCTGGAGCCACTGCTGGACAGAATTGCCCAGGACGGGAAGACAGTGGTCGTACCAATTGTTGACACCATCGAGGCAGAGACCATGATCTATCATGGGGCTGAACTGGTGCGGGGAGGATTCACATGGTCACTGCTGCACAACTGGGAGCCTCTGCCAGACCATGTGAAAGCTACTGTCAAGATCACAGCAGATCCTTTCCTGTAAGATCTTTGCATGTTCTTGTCCCTATTATTGTTGATTGTGTGAGAGCTGGGTTGTTCTTGTCCCTGTTATTGTTGGTTGTGTGAGAGCTGGGTTGTTCTTGTCCCTGTTATTGTTGGTTGTGTGAGAGCTGGGTTGTTCTTGTCCCTGTTATTGTTGGTTGTGTGAGAGCTGGGTTGTTCTTGTCCCTGTTAGTGAAATACGTTAGAGTGCAGTAAAGCAGTAAAAAAAAACAGTAAGCTTGTCTGCAAAAACAGAAAGTGGAGTAGGTCAACTGTACCAGAAAACAATCACAAGTGACTGAATGGATGTTTCAGCTAGAAATCCTTCACCAGCCTTCAACAATATTAACCCTTTACCGGGCAGATGTTTGTCTGTTTTGTAGCCCTGAACGGGCAAGAAGAATTTTGAGGTGCGGTTAAATTTTGGGTTATGTTAGTAAAAATATCACATATAAGTTGTTAGTCAACAGATTTTAGTCAAATAAACAGCAAAAGGAAGGGAAAAGCATGCAGAATATTTTACTCACATGAATAATGCCACTAATCCACACATGAGCACAGATATATACAAAATACAACATATTGTTTGTGATTGTCAGTCATCTATACGGCAATTTACAAACACATTTTCCTAATCATAATCACTTTCTTTAAAGTCCGTCTCACGACTGCTAACACAAAGTAACGCTGATCACTGATATCTAGCTCCGATTAATAGTCACCTTTCAATGTCACTTAAATTGAACCCAACGAAATCTAAGCTATCACTTGAAGAATCGTCGAAATCCAGTTTGAAATACAAAACATAAAACCCACAAAAACTATTACACAAATCCGTTCAAATTCAAAGTACACGCTTGTGAATGGTGGCCACGTTGTCAAGCTGTCGGCGAAACCAAAAGTAGACAATCGAAAGTCTCAGAAAGCCAAGATATTGCGTTTTTACAATGCATAATAGTCACGGGCGCTTTTGGGCAGATTGCCCGTTTGGGGGTAGAAACGTTCCCGGATGCTTTGCCCGGTAAAAGGTTAAACTACCAGATGACACTGATATAACTACAATTAACAATATTGTAATAGCTTCTTCGCTGAGGTGCTGGAGTCATATGGTTCCAAGGGCACACATGTCAAACTGAATCCTGGAATGGAGAAAGTCAAACTGATTGCCATAAGCTTCGTGGGTGAGCTGACAGGAAGTGATGTAGTACGTGATAGTGTAAGTCCAGGGGAAATGGTGGTGGAAAGTCAATCACTATAGGAAAAACATGAGTGGGATGGTCACAAAGTAAAGACAGTTGAAAGTACACAGCTGTGTTGAACACTGAGACCACAAGGTGAAAGTAACTACACTGGAAAATGAGGCGGTTTTCCAGAGTCCTACGATTTTTTCCATGAGATGTGCAATATTTGATGGGTGTCAAATGGGTATCAGACACACAACCATGTCCTGAAGTGTTGAAATGTGTAGACACTGTTTTGTGGGTCCCACTATTAATATCTGAAAGCCATTGCATAAATCTGTTGGCCAAGCATAAGCCTGTGTTTCGATGTATTTCATACCACACCGTTTGCAGATGATGGCATACGTGAGATTGCAGCTCGTGCAGGAGAATGCCTCATGGATGTGAAAGGTGGCATTGGGAAATGACACCCTCAGAATATGAAGCACGTATGGTAGTCTTACATCAAGGCGTAAGTCAAGTCTGGGCGCTTGAATCTCAATCACAAAGTTGATGTAATCTTCTCCTAACTAGTGCCTCCTTGAGATTATGTCTCTGTTTTGCCAAACAGGTGGTGGAGGAAGGGGGTTGATGTAGGGTTCTGAGAAAACTGAGTGCTGAGGTCAGCCCAGAGGATTGAAACTTGCTCACAGAGAATGTTTTTCACAATAGATTTGTGGGAGTGATAGATGGGAGAGAGGATAAGTCTGTTAATCTGACTGTCGTGGTTTGAAAGAGAGAGCCTCAGAATGACTAACAGACTGGGAGAAGCGATAAACTGATAACAAAATGTCTTCATTGTTGCCATGATGACAAAAGAAATACATCATTTCATGGACATTATGCCAGAAGTCCTAGCATAATTGTCAGAGGTGATGCTGTAGGGAGAAGGAAATAGAATTTGTGCAGGAGGGACAATGAGTAGATATAGCGGAGAAAGCATGCGAGTCTGTCAGTTTATAGTAAATCTTGGTGCAGTCGAGGCATCTCGTGGAGCTCCTAACTTTTTCAGTAAGCAGAGGAGACAAGTGGCTGCTGAAAGGCATGGCAAGCAGTGTGGTTGGATTCTTCTACATATTCAACACATTCAGCCAGGTGCCATCTCCACAATGAAGGTTGGCTGCAGTGGATCTCAAACACTGTCTTGTCTCTCATTTTATTGTACATACTTTCATACTGCTGCTCATCCATCTCTTAATGTTATATTCCCACTTGTATCGTTGGTTACCTGTTGCTGCCTTGTCTTCAACCTTGTAACCTTATGGCCTTATACAACTGAATGGCTGAAGGGAGAATTGTGTGTGTGACAAAACGTCTGGGTTACCTATAATGGGATACTTCATAGTTGTTTGGATGTATACAAATCTCAGATATAAGAACTCTACTTTTCTACAACTCAAGTAACAACCAGAATGCCAGTACCCTTCAGATGAGCATCCTAGTCACATTTCCCCATGGATCACTCAGTTACAGGCAGTACACATAATATAACTCAACTAGTTTCCTCACCGGGAGTCCAGCTTGATCAGCCCTGCCCACAGTGTGAGAGTGAGGGCAGATAGGGAAGCCACACAGCACCTGTTCATTTGTGAACAGTCTGTCTGATCTCATTAACACTGGACAGACTAGTATGAAAGCACCAGTGAGAGAGAGAGATGAGTTTCAGGTGGTGGCTTGAGAGAAACAATTCAGCCCGGCCGGTGCCAATATTACCCCTGACATGTGAGGGGACAGGAAGGTGTGCCTTGGTTGAAACTTAGCATGTTGCATTAGGTATGGTCTGACCTTGCCTCTTTCTTAGGGCCTGAAACCAAAAGGGACAGGTGAAGCAGCAGCTCAAGCCAACTGTCAGACTGACAATAGGAAAGAATGGATGTGCTGGAAGAACGGCCCGAGCTGACAGGAGGCACAAATACGAAATATAACAGCACATGAAGGCAATAGATCAACACACTGGCAAACCACTCAGCAAGGAGACCTGCCTTGCAGTGTCAGATTCCATCAGTCGTCAACTGCTGCAAGAATCACCAGATTAATGCTGTATGATCCTACTCACAATTCATAGACTGTCAGACTTTTTGGCATGTCCAAACAAAACATACCTTGGTTCCCACATGGGCAAGGATTGGTTAATCATCTGAGATAGAGGACCGAGAAAAGACCTGCAGTCGCAATGAGACTCCTCTAACTGGATTAGGCTGGGCACAGACTCACGCAGAGACTTCTCCAACTGGATCAGGTGGGGCAAAGTCTCACGCAGAGACCTGTCCAAGGGTACCTTTTTTATCAGTGACGTCCACGTATGTTTTCATATCTTTTATCACTAAGTGTTTGTGAACACGTGACTCATCATCCACCCCAGTAAGTGCTGATGGCTGTTTGTGGTGGCTGTACATTCTACAGGAGTCCCACCATGCCCGGCGGCCTGTTTGCCATGGAGAGGGACTACTTCTATGAGCTTGGGGAGTACGACGCTGGCATGGACATCTGGGGAGGTGAAAACATGGAGATATCTTTCAGGGTATCACTGCCACGTTGTTTCTTTGTTTGTTGTATAATTGGATAATTGATGGTGATTGTTGGATAATTGTAGAAAATGATTGATGGTGATTGTTGTATAATTGTAGAATATGATGGTGATTGTTGTATAATTGTAGAATATGATTGATGGTGATTGTTGTATAATTGTGGAATATGATGATAATTGTTGTATAATTGTAGAATATAATTATGATGATTGTTGTATAATTGTAGAATATGATGGTGATTGTTGTATAATTGTAGAATATGATGGTGATTGTTGTATAATTGTAGAATATGATGATGATTGTTGTAGAATATGATGGTGATTGTTGTATAATTGTAGAATATAATGATGATGATTGTTGTATAATTGTAGAATATGATGGTGATTGTTGTATAATTGTAGAATATGATGGTGATTGTTGTATAATTGTAGAATATGATGGTGATTGTTGTATAATTGTAGAATATGATGGTGATTGTTGTATAATTGTAGATATGATGGTGATTGTTGTGTAATTGTAGAATATAATGGTAATTGTTGTGTAATTGTAGAATATGATGGTGATTGTTGTATAATTGTAGAATATGATGGTGATTGTTGTATACTTGTAGAATATGATGGTGATTGTTGAATAATTGTAGAATATGATGGTGATTGTTGTATAATTGTAGAATATGATGGTGATTGTTGTATAATTGTAGAATATGATGGTGATTGTTGTATAATTGTAGAATATGATGGTGATTGTTGTATAATTGTAGAATATGATGATAATTGTGGTATAATTGTGGAATATAATGATGATGATTGTTGTATAATTGTAGAAGAATAAATAAAGCCATAAGCTGTAACTTGTATCCATCTCTCATCATCTCATCATGTTCCTCTTGTACCTTGCGGTGTCGAGGTGAAGTATAAACTTCGTGAGAGTGCCCGGTTATGGGCTTCGTATATCGACATTCCCATGGATTCTGTTATTCCCTCAGTCCAACGTTTACGTGGTCGGCCTCTTCCTCTGTTTCCATCTGGTCTGTACATCATTGCTTGTTGTGGCATGCTGTTGACTGGTAGCCTACTTGCATGGCCAAACCATTTGACTTGCTGCTTTCTAATAAAATCTAGAGCAGCTTTAACCCCTACTTTAGTCCTGATTTCTTCATTTCTGATCTTATCTCTTCTTGATACGTTGAGTATTCTTCTCAGAAACCTCATTTCTGTTGTTGTGATTTTTCTTTTCTCTTTTTCTGTCATTGTCCAGGTTTGGCATTGGTAGCACAGAGTTGGTAGGAAGATTGTGTTGTAAAGTGCTTTCTTAGTAGTTATTGATACATGTTTGTTCTTTAGTATTGGTGCCATTTGTCCAATGAGTTGATTTGCCTTATTGCACCTATTTTCGATCTCGTCTTCTGATCTGCCATTTGATGATATTATACTTCCTAGGTACTTGAAGCTCTTTACTTGTTTCAAGGGATGTTCGTTTAGGTGAATTGTTGCTGTTTGTTCTTCTTTAGTTATAGTCATTACCTCTGTTTTGCTTGTGCTAATTTTCATGTTATGTTCCCTACACATTTCGTTTAGACTATTCATGTGGTCTTGTAATTCAGCTTCTGATTTTGCTATTAGTGCTTGGTCGTCCGCAAACAGGAGTTCTCTAATGGTTAGATTTGCAGATGGTTCTTCTTCTGTGTTCTCGTCATGCGGTATTCTTGCTGTCTCTGCTTGGCTGGTTTCTTTACATATGTTGTCTATATATGTTATGAACAAGAGAGGGGACAGGACACAACCTTGTCGTACTCCAGATCTTATGGTGAAGGGTTCTGAGTGTTCTCCAGTTGCTCTCACTATGCATTCACTGTTGTTGTATAAACTTCTGCATAGGTTTGTTAGATGTGTACTCACTCCATATTGTTTAAGGATTTCCCACAGCTTGTTTCTATCTACCCTATCAAATGCCTTTTCTTGGTCGACAAAGGCTAAGTAGAGTGTTTCATTGAATTCAATTGATTTTTCTATAAGTTGTCTAAGAGCAAAAATGGCGTCTGTGCATCCTTTGTTTTTCCTAAATCCAAGCTGCGTTTCGCTTAGCTGGGGTTCTAAAGTAGTTCGTAATCTTTTTTCAAGAATTTTGCAAAATATTTTCCCAGTATGACTCAACAGTGAAATGCCTCTGTATTGTGTGCAATCTCTTTTGCTGCCTTTGTTTTTCCAAATTGGGATAATTATGGCATTTCCCCAGTCTCGTGGTGTCTGTTGTTCTACCCAAACATGGTTGAATAGTCTATGTAGCCAAGCTGTTCCTACTTCCCTTGCTGCTTTAATTAGTTCATTTGGTATTTCATCCTGTCCTGGTGATTTGTTTAATGGGGCTAATCTGATGGCTTCTATAATTTCTTCTTTTAGTATGTCTGGTTCTAGTTCCTCGGTGACATCTGTGTAGGTCTCTTGAATTCCTGTGACATCTGATGGGATGTTGAGAAGTTGTTCGAAATACTGCTTCCATCTTATTAGGATCTGTTTTTGTTCACTTATTGGTTCTCCATTTTCGCTGTTAATTATTTCAGTTGGGTCAAAGGGTTCTCCTCTGGTTCGCATTGCACTTATCTTTTTGTAGAAGTTTCTGGTTGCCTCCTTGTAGTTTTTATTTAGGGTTTCTCCATACTCTTCCCAGTCTTTTTGTTTTTCCCTCTTTACTATTCTACTCACATGTCTTCTCGCTATTCTGTATTCTCTGTAATCACATTCCTGTTTGCTCTTCAACCACTTTTTATATTTTTCCTTTCTTTCTTTTACCGCTTTCTTTACTTCTGCGTTCCACCAACTTGTTATTTTCTTTATCCGTGTTTTGCGTTTTTTCGTGGTTCCGCATGTTATTTTTGCAGTATTTAAAATGCTTGATTTGAATATCTCCCATTCTTCTTCCACTGTTTTTCTTTCCGTAGGTAAGAACTTGTATCCATGTTTAGCTGTATTCAACATTTCTATACAACTGTTCTATACAGTATAGTGTACAACATATTATTTGTGTCCAGATCTGGCAGTGCGGTGGTCGGTTGGAAATCATACCCTGCTCTCGTGTGGGCCACGTATTCCGCCAGTTCCGACCGTACAGTTCACCGACAGGAGAGGATACGGCCACAAGAAATGCTGCTCGTGTGGCAGAAGTATGGCTGGATGAATATAAGGTTTGTTGAATTCATAGGATTAGCACTGAACTGCTGTGTGAGTGTAATCACAGAGGGCTTTGTGTGCCAATGCCTGGAGATGTGTTGGTTTGGGTGTGTGGTACTGTCCCCATACTTGTATATGCCAGGTGTTGGCTTGGGTGTATGGTATTGTCCCCATACTTGTATATGCCAGGTGTTGGCTTGGGTGTGTGGTACTGTCCCCATACTTGTATATGCCAGGTGTTGGCTTGGGTGTGTGGTATTGTCCCCATACTTGTATATGCCAGGTGTTGGCTTGGGTGTATGGTATTGTCCCCATACTTGTATATGCCAGGTGTTGGCTTGGTGTGTGGTACTGTCCCCATACTTGTATATGCCAGGTGTTGGCTTGGGTTGTTGGTACTGTCCCCATACTTGTATATGCCAGGTGTTGGCTTGGGTGTGTGGTATTATCCCCATACTTGTATACGCCAGGTGTTGGCTTGGGTGTGTGGTACTGTCCCCATACTTGTATATGCCAGGTGTTGGCTTGGGTGTGTGGTACTGTCCCCATACTTGTATATGCCAGGTGTTGGCTTGGGTGTGTGGTACTGTCCCCATACTTGTATATGCCAGGTGTTGGCTTGGGTGTGTGGTACTGTCCCCATACTTGTATATGCCAGGTGTTGGCTTGGGTGAGTGGTATTGTCCCCATACTTGTATATGCCAGGTGTTGGCTTGGGTGTGTGGTACTGTCCCCATACTTGTATATGCCAGGTGTTGGCTTGGGTGAGTGGTACTGTCCCCATACTTGTATACTACTTGTATATGCCAGGTGTTGGCTTGGGTGTGTGGTATTGTCCCCATACTTGTATATGCCAGGTGTTGGCTTGGGTGTGTGGTACTGTCCCCATACTTGTATATGCCAGGTGTTGGCTTGGGTGTGTGGTACTGTCCCCATACTTGTATATGCCAGGTGTTGGCTTGGGTGAGTGGTATTGTCCCCATACTTGTATATGCCAGGTGTTGGCTTGGGTGTGTGGTACTGTCCCCATACTTGTATATGCCAGGTGTTGGCTTGGGTGAGTGGTATTGTCCCCATACTTGTATACACCAGATGTTGGCTTGGGTGTGTGGTACTGTCCCCATACTTGTATACGCCAGATGTTGGCTTGGGTGTGTGGTATTGTCCCCATACTTGTATATGCCAGGTGTTGGCTTGGGTGTGTGGTACTGTCCCCATACTTGTATATGCCAGGTGTTGGCTTGGGTGTGTGGTACTGGTCCCCATACTTGTATATGCCAGGTGTTGGCTTGGGTGAGTGGTATTGTCCCCATACTTGTATATGCCAGGTGTTGGCTTGGGTGAGTGGTATTGTCCCCATACTTGTATATGCCAGGTGTTGGCTTGGGTGAGTGGTATTGTCCCCATACTTGTATATGCCAGGTGTTGGCTTGGGTGAGTGGTATTGTCCCCATACTTGTATATGCCAGGTGTTGGCTTGGGTGAGTGGTATTGTCCCCATACTTGTATATGCCAGGTGTTGGCTTGGGTGTGTGGTACTGTCCCCATACTTGTATACGCCAGATGTTGGCTTGGGTGTATGGTACTGTCCTCATACTTGTATACGCCAGATGTTGGCTTGGGTGTATGGTATTGTCCCCATACTTGTATACGCCAGATGTTGGCTTGGGTGTGTGGTACTGTCCCCATACTTGTATACGCCAGATGTTGGCTTGGGTGTGTGGTACTGTCCCCATACTTGTATATGCCAGGTGTTGGCTTGGGTGTGTGATACTGTCCCCATACTTGTATACGCCAGATGTTGGCTTGGGTGTATGGTACTGTCCTCATACTTGTATACGCCAGGTGTTGGTTTGGGTGTGTGGTATTTCCCCCATACTTGTATACGCCAGATGTTGGCTTGGGTGTATGGTACTGTCCCCATACTTGTATACGCCAGGTGTTGGCTTGGGTGTGTGATACTGTCCCCATACTTGTATACGCCAGATGTTGGCTTGGGTGTATGGTACTGTCCTCATACTTGTATACGCCAGGTGTTGGTTTGGGTGTGTGGTATTTCCCCCATACTTGTATACGCCAGGTGTTGGCTTGGGTGTGTGGTACTGTCCCCATACTTGTATACGCAAGGTGTTGGCTTGGGTGTGTGGTACTTACTGTCCCCATACTTGTATACATCAGGTGGCGCTATGGCATCTTAATCTGAGATAACATAAATCCATGACAGCAACTTTCACACTGAGATAACATACATCCATGACAGCAACTTTCACACTGAGATAACATACATCCATGATAGCAACTTTCACACTGAGATAACATACATCCATGACAGCAACTTTCACACTGAGATAACATACATCCATGACAGCAACTTTCACACTGAGATAACATACATCCATTACAGCAACTTTCACACTGAGATAACATACATCCATGACAGCAACTTTCACACTGAGATAACATACATCCATGATAGCAACTTTCACACTGAGATAACATACATCCATGATAGCAACATTCACACTGAGATAACATACATCCATGACAGCAACTTTCACACTGAGTAATATGACATCACGTAACATAGGCTCATCATACCCGAAGATTAATGTCATGTTAGATTATTCAGTCTGAAGATTGTCATGGTTGTATGCCATGTTAGATTATTCAATTACATGACTGATATGATCGGGGTGTGTAAATTCCATGTCATGTCAGGTTATTTATGTTTGAAAACTGTTATGATAAACGTACAGACAGAGAAATATCCCGATAAAATAGCATGTAGTCATGTGATAGTACCGATGTAGTAGACAATATACTTGTGTGTAATTGAGGGCACTGAGTACACTGAGTTGTTATTTTATCTGCAGAAACATTTTTATGATCTTCGACCGGGTGCTCAAACCATGAACTATGGTGATGTCAGTGATAGAATCCGACTGAGGCAGCGACTACAGTGTAAACCATTTAAGTGGTTTTTGGAGAATGTGCATCCTGAACAGGTAGATCTGATATATCGTGTTATATATGTATCATGAACAGGTAGATCTGATATATCGTGTTATATATGTATCGTGAACAGGTAGACCTGATATATCTTGTTACATGTGTATCCTGAACAGGTAGATCTCATATATTGTGTTACATGTGTATCCTGAACAGGTAGATCTGATATATCTTGTTACATGTGTATCCTGAACAGGTAGACCTGATGTGTCTTGTTACATGTGTATCCTGAACAGGTAGATCTCATATATTGTGTTACATATGTATCATGAACAGGTAGATCTGATATATCTTAGTTACATGTGTATCCTGAACAGGTAGATCTGATATATCTTGTTACATGTGTATCGTGAACAGGTAGATCTGATATATCTTGTTACGTGTGTATCCTGAACAGGTAGATCTGATATATCTCGTTACATCCACACAAAAGCACAAGTTCTCTGTAGCACCGCAACACTCTTTTTCTCGTTGCAATGACATCTTCTTATTCGTCTGTATGTTTTTCATCTTGCAAAAGGCTACCTTCGCCATGTTTCTTGTTCTAATCTCTTCAAGGCATCTCCCATTAGATGTTGCGACTGTTCCGAGATAATTGTACCAATTCACTTGTTTAAGAATATTCCTATTTACTTGTATATTACATTGTGGTATTTCCTTCTTAGTGAAGACCTGACTTTGTATCCTGAAAAGGGAGATTTCATCCATCTTTTACTAAATGAGTATCATTTTCAGGGAGATGTTGATACATGCATGTCCTGAATGTGTAACCTGAACAGGAAGATTTGATACTATCTTACTGTTTACCTGAGTCAGGGAGATCTGATACTAGCTTACTGTTTACCTGGGTCAGGGAGATCTGATACTATCTTACTGTCTACCATGATCACATTGATTCAATACTATCTTACTGTCTACTGTGGTCAGGGAGATCTGATACTATCTTACTGTCTACCATGATCAGGGAGATTCAATACTATCTTACTGTCTACTGTGGTCATGGGAGATCTGATACTATCTTACTGTCTACCATGATCAGGGAGATTCAATACTATCTTACTGTCTACTGTGGTCAGGGAGATCTGATACTATCTTACTGTCTACCATGATCAGGGAGATTCAATACTATCTTACTGTCTACTGTGGTCAGGGAGATCTGATACTATCTTACTGTCTACCATGATCAGGGAGATCTGATTCTATCTTACTGTCTTCTGTGGTCAAGGAGATCTGATACTATCTTACTGTCTACCCTGGTCAGGGAGATCTGATTCTATCTTACTGTCTTCTGTGGTCAAGGAGATCTGATACTATCTTACTGTCTACCATGATCAGGGAGATTCAATACTATCTTACTGTCTACTGTGGTCAGGGAGATCTGATTCTATCTTACTGTCTACTGTGGTCAGGGAGATATGATTCTATCTTACTGTCTACCGTGGTCAGGGAGATCTGATTCTATCTTACTGTCTACTGTGGTCAGGGAGATCTGATACTATCTTACTGTCTACCCTGGTCAGGGAGATTCAATACTATCTTACTGTCTACTGTGGTCAGGGAGATCTGATTCTATCTTACTGTCTACTGTGGTCAGGAAGATCTGATTCTATCTTACTGTCTACTGTGGTCAGAGAGATCTGATACTATCCAACTGTCTTCTGTGGTCAAGGAGATCTGTGGTAATGCGAGAGAAATAATACTGCTAGGTGACTTCAACATAGACACTAACAAATCAAACTAAACATGGGAAAACATAATAGAGTCATATAACTTCCAACAGTTAGTCAAACAAGCCACTAGAATAACTAAATCATCTTCATCACTTATAGATCATATTTATACTACGTGTGCTGACAACATCACAGAATGTACTGTACCTATTAATGCAATGAGCGATCACTACCCAGTATGTTGCACGTGGTCGAAAAGAGGCACCAAAACACCAAAATACAAACATATAAGTATAAAATATAGAAATTATAAAAATTTCAATTGAGATGTCTCTTTACAAGACTTGCTCAACTCATCTCTGGACAGTGTTTACCAACTTTCTGACCGAGATGATGCTCTGGACCACTGGCTGAAGACCTTTCTAAGTATATTTGAAAAGCATATTCCATTTAAGAAAATTCGTGTTAAACATCACACTAAGCCCCCGAGGATCACACAGGAGGTAGTTGAACTTATGAGAGACCGGGACAGGGCACATAAAAATATAGATATAACTTTGTACCGTAGTCTGAGAAACAAAGGTCAATAAGTTATTCGAAAGGAAAAGAAAAACTATTTTAAGAACTTAATAATAGATAAAACCAACACTAAAGTTATATGGAAAGCAATTAATATCTTGACAAACAAACACAAATCATCACAATCATTACCATCAAATCAGGTTACATGTGATCAATTCAATAGATTCTTTCAATCCGACATAAACCAACTGAAGGCTGCAATACTAGATGTGCCTCATGACATATCTTTATTATCATCATTCTGCGAGAACAAATGCTATGGAGACATTCCCTCCAACATACCGCTAATGACGACCACTGAAGTATTTACTCATCTCAGTAACCTAAAAAACAATAACTCTTCAGGACTAGATGGAATCAGTAATCGGATCCTTCGCCATGCTGCACTGGCGATCTGCGAGTCACTAACTTTTATATATAATCAATGTCTCACCAAAGGTCACTTCCCACCAGCCTTTAAAATCGCTAAAGTTTATCCTCATTTAAAAGCTGGTTCTCTAGACGATTGTCTCATGAGTAATTATAGGCCAATTTCCATATTATCCTCACTATCCAAACCGCTAAAAAAGCACATCCACAAAATAACACTAGAGCACATAGTTCGCCACAAACTAATAGTTGACAGTCAGTCAGGATTTCGGCCAAAATATTCTTGTCATATGGCCCTAACAAACATGATAGAAAAATGGCATCAAAATATTAACAACATTATATATACAATGCAGACAAAGAAGAGCCAGCCAAACATATGTGAACCTAGCAATGAAAGGCCATACAAAAGACACAGAAAATCTTTTGTCCAATCACCATGGTAGAATGAGAGAAAAAGACCTGAATAGCACAGAGGCAGGTGACTTAGGAGTGGCAGAAAATGTGACAGGAACAAGCGCATAATAATGAAGTGGAAGATCTGTATCAAGCAAAATAAAAAGCACTTTCAAGGCATGGGTAGAGAAGCCAAGGAATAAGTATCGGAGAACTCAGTGACTTGTGAATGAACGAACGAATGAATGAACAAACAAACTTTATTTTCAAAGGGTTAAGAATTGGCTGCAGAGATCTGACATTGGATATATATATATATATATAAACTAGGGCTCCACATACTGTCTGACTAGATGAGTGTTACATACATGTTGCAGAGATCTGACATTGGATAGATATATATATATAATCTAGGGCTCCACATACTGTCTGACTAGATGAGTGTTACATACATGTTGCAGAGTGTGCCAGGAGAAAGACCAGGCTCCCGCCAGAGACCTCATGAGAAGAAGAAGGAAGTGGTTGTTAGTTCAGGCATGGTAAGTTGTTTCATACAGTTACACTACTCAACTTACACAAGGTTTATGTACTGTCTCTTTCATTGGCCAAGCATCTTTTATTCACCTTGATTTTGTTACATATTATATTCCTTGTCCAGATGTGCATATCTGTGCTTGTGTCAATTAAGCTGTGATTAATGTGTCCACAGTGATCTGTTCTCAGAAATCACATAAACAAAAAAACATCACGAGAAGATTTACCTTGCCATTCAAGTCCACACAATCATTCAGTTTCCCCCGACCCATCATTGGCTGGGTCATTTTGTGGTCTTGGACTGCCATGGGTTGAACACCACTCAGCAGCGCTGACATCAGCAACAGCTGCGTATGTCCTCAGTTAACATCTGACACCATGAAATAGTCAGCCATCATCTGACACCATCATCATCATCATCATCATCATCATCATCATCATCATCATCATCAAGTATTCCAGCCCCTTGGGTTGATCATGACACTTCCAGATCATTCTATTCCACACTTGTCTGTCCTGTGACAGCTTCTGTCATTCTGTGTATGGCTGTATCAGTGCATCTCTGCACGCCTACTCTGTCATGCTCTACACTGTCCTCCTGTCCCCAGTGTTTTGCCCTGTAGTGCTCTCTGTGGTATTTCTTCATGTCCTAGGGTGTGGGCCCAGGCATGAGAATCTGTGCTTTTTAATTGCTTTCAGAGGCCTTCTGTGTTGTATTTTCTAGAATGTAGTCATTTGTCCACCCAGCTGGTCATGTTTCAGTAACACTACATCTTGAATGTCTCAATGCGTTTTTCATCATTCTTATCCATTGTCCATGACAGAACCATATGATACCACTGGTCAGATGTCCCTATAGAGAATTCATATCCATAGGTCCAGTTGTGTATTTTTAGATGTTATGATTGCTATGTTTCTCTACATGCCTTCTGTGCCATCACAGTTCCAGTTGTAACATCTGTCCCACAACAGACATCTGCTGTTACAGCCTGCCCTGGAGAGGTACATTTGTGTGTTTCTCTACATGCCTTCTGTGCCATCACAGTTCCAGTTGTAACATCTGTCCCACAACAGACATCTGCTGTTACAGCCTGCCCTGGAGAGGTACATTTGTGTGTTTCTCTACATGCCTTCTGTGCCATCACAGTTCCAGTTGTAACATCTGTCCCACAACAGACATCTGCTGTTACAGCCTGCCCTGGAGAGGTACATTTGTGTGTTTCTCTACATGCCTTCTGTGCCATCACAGTTCCAGTTGTAACATCTGTCCCACAACAGACATCTGCTGTTACAGCCTGCCCTGGAGAGGTACATTTGTGTGTTTCTCTACATGCCATCTGTGCCATCACAGTTCCAGTTGTAACATCTGTCTCACACCAGGCAACTTCTATTACATTGTGCCCTAGAGAGGTACATATGTCAACTTGTTCTGTGTTTTGTTCTTTTATTTTGAGCTGTAATACTTTCGCTATTGCCATGTTTCTATGTCATTTGGGCATTTATTTTCTTATCTTATCTTAGTTTAGTTTAATTTAGTTGATGGATCAACATCACGGCACACGGGTGCAACCCATAAGTGCTCCGTTCTCCTACTAACTCAAACCTGAGTCTGGAGAAACTCAGCTCAGTGTACGAACTCCATAGCACCAGCGAGGATCCTGAAATACTTTGGGTAGATTTTTAACTCGAAATTTTGCCCGGGCAGCGCCGTTAGGCTACTCTTTTTCGATTTCCAACTGCCAAGGGATTTTTTACGTGCGCAACAATACACACGGGCGTCCGATCTCACTACCCAGAGACCAGGGGAAATTTATTACTAGAAGTCCACGTGAAAAAAAAAACCGGCATCACCGGGGCTTGAACCCGGGACCTCCAGCACTCGAGACAGACACCATACCTCGTTATTTCCTGCGTCCATCGTTTACGTGGTCAACCTCTTTTTCTGCTTTCATCTGTTCTGTATATCATTGCTTGTTATGGTATATGCCATACCTCTAGTGTAGCTCGTTGTCCAAGAAAGCATAGCAGATTCTCAGAAGCACGAAGAACTCAAGTAACCATTGGCGTCCTTTTTAATCTTACTTTATTATATATATTTGTAACAGGCGACAACTTCACCAGTTCCCATGTTGCTGGGATGGCAGGTGACTCATTTTGAAATAATGATGATAATAATATATCTTGCCACTGTATACAGTTCACCAATTTTCAGACTAAGCAATCGTTACAATGGACTGTCATTCTACGGTACTCATGAATGCTGCATAGCTACATCAAGTTCACTTATTGGTATTCTTGGTGGCCGCTGAGCGGTGACATTGAGCTGACCTTCTTTGGCCGACAACTTTTCGTGCCGTGTGTTTCACCAGGCTTGACGCAAATGGTCATCGCAGGTTCTTAATGTTAAGGCGATGTGCATCTTCTTAAATAACTCTGCTGAATAATAGGCCATTTTGCAATCTCGTCGCCACTGTGATAGTTAAACACTTTTCCCACACTTGAGAATATTTCAACACATCTTCACAACGGAGAATCTTTCAAACCGTCCGTCCTTTGTCAACGCCCAGACCTGACTGACTGCTAGATGTTTCTATCCCGTGAACCACGCTGTTATGATCACATGATATGCACATTTCCTGAGTGGTTTCCCTTAGTGTTATTCATCATCACTATGTGCTCAAGGTCTGACTTCGCTGGCTTGACTAGTGCGTGTCAGTTAACTGTTGTTATGTAAATTGCTCTGGCTTTTCCTTTATTGCTCTTATACTGTAAACCTTCTATTAATATTTCGGCTAAATCCTGTAGACCTTATATTGCTACATGGCAGTATACTGCTAGTTGGTAACCTAGTTACATGGCCAAGCCATTTAACTTGCTGCCTTCTAATATAGCCGGTCTCCGTGGCCACAGGCTTGCGAACGCGGTTCATGAGTCGGGTACCAGGCGTTCGAAGCTCAGCTGTGACCAATTTGTGCAGCAGACCGTGTCACGTTGTGTTATAACGTGCTGGTATGGGAGCCGGTCGTTCAGAAAGCAGTGGCACACTACTGAACGTAACACTTGCCTAGTACATCAACAGCAGCTGAAAAATGCTGGTGTTGACTGCAACGTCCCGTAAGGGATACGCAACTGTATCTTTTTCTTCTTTCTTCAAATATAATTTAGTGCAGCTATAACCCCTATTTTAGTCCTGATTTCTTCATTTCTGATCTTATCTCTTCTTGATACATTGAGTATTCTTCTCAGTAATCTCACTTCTGTTGTTGTGATTTTTCTGTTCTCTTTTTCTGTCATTGTCCAGGTTTGGCATTGGTAGCATAGGGTTGGTAGGAAAGTTGTGTTGTATAGTGCTTTCTTAGTAACTATTGATACATGTTTGTTCTTTAGTATTGGTGCCATTTGTCCAATGAGTTAGTTTGCCTTATTGCATCTATTTTCTATCTCATCTTCTGATTTGCCATTTGATGATATTATACTTCCTACGTACTTGAAGCTCTTTACTTGTTTCAGGAGGTGTTCTTTTAGATAAATCTTTCTTGTTTTTTCTTTTTTGGTTATAATCGTTACCATTGTTTTACTTATGCTAATTTTCATATTTTGTTCCTTACACACTTCATTTAGGCTATTCATGTGGCTCGTAATTCTACTTCTGATTTTGCTATTAGTGCTTGATCGTCCGTATATATGAGTTCTTTAATGGTGTAATGTTCTGATGGTTCTTCTTCGGTGTTCTGTTCGTCATGCGGTGTTCTTGCAGTCTGATTATACTTCTTAGTTTTTCTACGGGCAGTAAGAAAATCCCCTGCCAGTTTGCTAGGCCAGTTGCAGGTTTAGGACAAAGATCTGACCAATAGGAGTCTGTCCCCTCTGGCGAGCCAGAGTACCGTTAGCCCATGACCTCGCGGTCATGATTTCCGGTCTACACCATGTGGAGGTTGACTTATGTAGTCTGTGGGTCATCGGCAGGCTACTAATTTTCACTTTTCACCCCTCCTGGGAGAGACTAGCCAACCCTAACCCTGCTGGCTGCAGGGCCAGGCGCAGCCCACATGTTGTATCATATTTTATATTCTTGCTAATTTATAAATTCTGTTTCATCATTTCTGGAGTGGTTGGTCTGCTTCTTCTGTAATGGCCCAGTCACCTGCAAATATTATTGTACTAAAGCAGACAGGTGAGGAATGGTGTGGAAGCAGTGGAGATAGAAGACTGGTCAGAACAACATGGACAGATAGACAGAGCAATAAAGATATCTTGAATTCACAAAGAGAACTGTTTACTCCAGACATAACCTTGCAACCCATCATTTACATAATCTTTCAATCCATCATTTACATAATCTTTTAATCCATCATTTATATAATCTTTCAATCCAACATTTACATAATCTAGCAATCCATCATTTACATAATCTTGCAATTCCATCATTTACATAATCTTGTAATCCATCATTTACATAATCTTATGACCCACCATTTATAGAATCTTGTGACCCACCATTTCCATAATCTTTCAATCCATCATTTACATAATCTTGTGTCGTGTCCTCCTTTAAAGTGTCGTCCCTGGAGTGAGGAGATCCGACACCCACATTATAATATTATTTTTTTTCCCCCTCAATATTCTGGAGAATCCACCAGCTTCCGTCCAACACACTCCATCAGCCTATGGACACCTTTTCCTATCACTCTCACACTGTCGTACTATGCCCCCTTCTCATACTTCCCCAACGCAACATACTCAACAACTCTTGCTTCTAGAAATTAATAAAGATTAATTTATTAAAATAAAAGTGTAACGTGTATGAGACGTGTATGCGAAGAAAATGTGTGACGTGTTCTATAAAGTGTGTAGACTCTGTCTCTCAGACATCAACTCAGTCAGCTGATCACAGCAAAGATAGACCACAGCACGTTACGTCAGAACAAGTACGTCTCACCCGTTGCCGGAACCATCTTGCCGGATAATGCTTTGCCTCTGTAGACCTCTGGTAATCCAATTTCATGAACATCCGAAATAGACACCGGTGGTATTAACAGTTAATCATGGACCGGTTGCACTCTACACAATGTCCGTTCCTAACGTTCCTTAACAAACTGCACAAGTCTTTTGTAGTGTGTACACCGTCATTAATGTTAATTGTTAATGTGATTGATCCTCACTCGTGTCTATCTAGCCTCACGTATAATGTCTTGTGTTCTATTACACGAGATTATATAACACTAGGTAACTATTAGACTGTTCTCATTTAGTTACTACTGTCTGATGCTGTGTGGTGCATCAGTAATCATCACTATCTTTGGTGAATCAACTTCCTTCTAGCGTAAGTTACGTTTCTGTATGCAACTTTATTGATGGTTGAACGGGTGTTCTTCCGAATGGGTTTTTTTTAAAACTTGTTGAGTTTCCTTGGATCTGGTAGGGAACCTAGGATAGAAACAACACATCTGGTGATAGTACTAGTCACTGATCCCTTCGGCTGAGTGTAAGCCTATCACCTTGCTTAATGATCTTTAGCTAACTAGACTTAGTCACAGAGCAGATTAGCTACCCACCTAGAGTCGAATCAGGCTATGACAAAGAAAAAATATCAGCAAACAGAATGCGGAACCCCGCCCACCAGGGACACCTACGGGAAGATCCCAATGACCCCTCATTACTCAATTCTCAACTAGTAAAGCTTATCAACACTTCACTAATCTATTCTAGCTAACAGAGCCAAGTATCACTTCACTACTCTAGCTAGTTTCCACTAACAGTGCTAATCATCACACTATAGTTTAACAAGGCCACAGTCTATAGTAATTATAACGAATATATTATAATAAGTTATACCTTAAATGGCACTACTGCAGTCCTATAAATCATATCTACATCTGCCATATAGGCACGTGTAAAATTAAGTCACTAATTAACACACGGTAGATATTATTTCCACTGGCACTGCAGTGCCCTGCACTCTGTCTAGAGCATTATTCAAGTCCACCCTAGTTGATCTCAACTCGAGTTTATATGGCAAACTACCAAAGTTGTCCACGTGACGTTATCCTTTACTCCCCCACACAGGTGGCACAGTGGCAAATCATCCCCTGTCAAGAACTATTTTCCTGGCTTAAATCCTGTCAAAGTTGTCAGTAATTGCCTAGATTCTCAAAACAAGCCAGCTAGTTTCTGTAAACTCCCAACAAAGAGTTTCGATACCAAGCTGCCAATCATCTTGATGTTCCGGAAACCAAGAATTGACAGATGCACTGTTTTCCGTACTAGGTACTTCCGTTTTACATCTGCCCCTGTGATCTCACGGCTTCCATCTGCATTCAATGTTGACAAACTTGTCACTCTTCTGTTCCGTGGTGACAATCCCAGCAGCCATTTTCGTCTGATGTCCGGCCGTATAGATGACAAACGGAACCATTCCATATCCTAAGCTGACAATATATGTGATTCTACTTGTTAATGAACTGCCAACTCTGTGTATCCATTCCTACTCACTCACCACCAAATGTGTATATGGGCTGACACGATGTAACCTGTACAGCTGTGTTTACTCTGTTAGTACGACTGTTGTGGCCCAGAAAATATACGCCACGCAAACGTCGGTATTATTATCTGGGTTAACTCAGGGCGCTCGTGACATCTTGTGACTCAACATTTACATGATCTTGTGACCCAACATTTACATAATCTTGTGACCCACCATTTACATAATCTTAGAACCCACCATTTACTCAGACATAATCTTGCAACCTACAATTTATGTAATTATCTTGATGTTGTGTTTATTCTCCTTATGTGTGACAGTATGTACGCTGTGATATGTTGATGTCAAATCATGTGTGACAGTGTGTCAGCTGTGATATATTGATGTCAAATCATGTGTGACAGTGTCAGCTGTGATATGTTACTGTCATATCATGTGTGACAGTGTGTCAGCTGTGATATATTGATGTCAAATCATGTGTGACAGTGTGTCAGCTGTGATATATTGATGTCAAATCATGTGTGACAGTGTGTCAGCTGTGACATATTGCTGTCATATTGTGTCTGATTTATGTGCTTCTGCAGCTTCAACATCAGTCATCAGGTCTGTGTGTAGAGCCAGACCGGGACCCACCAGTCAAGAACTCTCTCCTGGTCTTGGCTTCCTGTGAGAGAACCAAGTCTCAGGTAAGGTCAGGTCCCAATCTCACTGACGGTATCAGATATTGGTATGGGCAATCATTAGATATGTCTACAAGCTTGTGAGGGGGGGGGGGGGGGGGGGGGGGGGGGGGGGGGGGGGGGGGGGGGGGGGGGGGGGGGGGGGAGGGGGGGGGGGGGGGGGGGGGGGGGGGGGGGGGGGGGGATGGTCATCTCCTGGGTGTGATTGTCAGTATCTGTGATTATTGAAACACCAACAGAATGAATAGGTCATGTATGACAACAGACTCATCAGCCTGGCTGCATCAACATATATTGTCTGTGATATCACATACGCTGTCCACCTAACAGTGGACTTGCTCATACACAAACGTGTCCAAACACCCAATGTTACGTCCTAAATTCTAATTTCATCAATTTATTACAATCTGAGATAGATGTCAGTGATGGTGTCACAATTAGGTCGGGAGAATACTAAGCTTATGCTAAAGTACTGAACAGTACAGACATCAGTGGCAATGATAAGTTGACATTAAGGCAAATGACAGATGCCAGTGACAGTGTCAGGTAAAGCAATTGACACTTTCTCTGTGTTTCTCTGGTAGTGTGTTTGGTTCAAAAGCTGTAGACATGTCTCAAGAACTTTCTGTGTGTTTCTGGAACTAATAATTTATTTCTGTGGGACATTCTGTTTTTCGGAACTGTTTATATTTCTGGAGCTGTATACATGTCTGGAACTTTCTATAGATTTTCTGGAGTTTTCTGTTTCTCTTGAACTTTTTATGTGTTATGTTATTCCAATTGTTTCGTATTTCTGGAGCTGAGTACTTGTTTCTGGAGCTGTGTACATGTTTTTGGAGCTGTTTACATGTTTCTGGAGCTGTGTAGATGTTTCTCAATCTGTGTACATGTTTCTGGAGCTGTATACATGTTTCTGGAGTTGGGTACATGTTGTTCAATCTGTTTACATGTTGCTAGATCCGTTCACATGTTTTTGGAGCTGTGTACATATTTCTGAAGCTATGTACATGTTGCTTAAAAAAAAAGTCGCTTAAAAATTGACAGGGTCGACTTCATTGCACCGGGTTTTATCCCATATGGCTCGGTGTCTTTCCGCAGCACGGAAAGCGTCGCATAAAGCACAAACTCCGTAGCTTTTAGCAACGACCCACAGGAGTCTCCGAAACATTAACTCGTAAACTGAAGGACGCGGCCCGGAATCGAACCCACACCTTCGGAGCACGAGTCAAACGGCTTGACCACTTCGCCACAGAGGCTCCCATGTTGCTCAATCTGTGTACATGTTTCTGGAGCTGTGTACATGTTTCTGGAGCTGTGTACATGTTGCTGGACCTGACTGTGTGTTACTTAAACAGTTCCTGTTGACGGATATCTACCAAGTGAAGCTGGCTGACACCAGGTTCTGTCTGGAGACAACTGATGCTAGAGGAGATTCTACAGACGTCTACCTCATGAAGTGTCACTCCAGCGGAAGCTCACAAACCTGGATTCCCAAACACATGCAGGTCAGTAGATATTAGTATCATTAGTTATATTATAAAGGATATATTATGACATATATGCACACACAGGTCAGTATTTATTAGTATCATTAGTTATATTATAAAGTATATATTATAACATATATGCACACGCAGGTCAGTATTTATTAGTATCATTAGTTATATTATAAAGTATATATTATGACATATATGCACACACAGGTCACTAGTTATTAGTATTATTAGTTATATTATAAAGTATATAGTATATATTATAACATATAATAAAGTAAAACATGATGAACTGATTAAAATGTTGTAAGATATCAACATTGATGGGAGAGATTTAAGAATAATAAAGAATGTTTACTGGAACCAAGTAGCAGCAATTAAAATGGGAAATAAAGAGGGTAGTTACGAACAGATAAAGCTAGGAGTACGACAGGGGTGTGTCTTGTCACCAGATCTTTTCTCCCTGTATAGCGAAGTAATAATGAGAGAGATCAAAGAGATGCCAGGAATACTAGTTGGAGGTTATAATATAAATAATATACGCTATGCAGATGACACAGTATTGGTGGCGGATAATTCAACAGACCTACAGCAATTATTAGACATTGTAGTAACAGAGAGTGCAAGGAAAGGACTCTCCTTGAATATCAAGAAAACAGTAACAATGGTAATATCAAAGAAAATGGTGACACCAAAATGTGACATAGAAATAGAAGGAAAAATCCTTAACCAAGTGGATAATTTTAGATACCTAGGGGCATTTATAACATCAGATGGAAGATGTACAACAGAGATTAGGAGCAGAATAGGGCAGGCAAAAGCTGTATTTCAGAAAATGAAGAGTATCTTGTGCAATAAGTCACTATCACTGAATGTAAGAAAGAGAGTGCTGAAATGCTATGTAGAACCAGTTTTGCTGTATGGCAGTGAATCTTGGAATGTAAATGAATAATGTAAGAAGAAATTAGAAGCAACAGAGATGTGGTTCCTGAGACGAATGTTGCGAATTCCTTGGACTGCCAGAGTAACTAACGACGACTGCCTGAAACAGGCTAATGAAACTAGAACATTATATACAACAATAAGACAGAGACAAACATCTTTCTTCGGTCACGTGATGAGAAGAGAGGCATTGGAGAACATCGTAACAACTGGAAAGATCAAGGGGAAGAGAGGCAGGGGCAGACCAAGAGAAATGATGCTGGATGGATTGAGACGGTGGCATGGAGGAATATCAGCAGCAGAGTTGATCCAGAAAACCAAAGACCGAGATCTGTGGAGAGCCATGAACGCCTACGCCAGGTGGCATGGCACTTGATGATGATGATGAGTATATATTATGACATATATGCACACACATATTAGTAGTTATTAGTATGTTGTTGTTTTTTTGCATATCCTATTACATGATATCACTGTCAACACCAGCATTTTACCGCTGTTGTTGATTTCTTGGCAAGATTACGCTGAGTAGTTTGCCATTGCTTTCTGAGCGTCGGCTCACATACCCTGTAAGGAACGAACACAACGCGATCCGCTACCGAATCTTGCACAGCTGTGTTACCCCGCGTGGATATACAGGATTACGGAGAAAGTCGTTAACCCCTAGGACAGGGAGACCAGCTTAGTTATATTATAAAGTATATATTATGACATATATGCACATGCAGGTCAGTAGTTATTAGTATCATTAGTTATATTATAAACAATATAAAATGACACAAAGTAGTGCAGCTTTACATAACAGAATTACGTCCCATACAGGATGTTGCGGCGATTAACCTTCATCAGCAAACAAACATATTCACAAAACACAATATATAGCCAAGAAGATCTCCTGTGTCTACATCAACATGTGACGACAGGATGAGAAGAATGAACAGATGAAAAAATGAAAGCAATGAAGAGAAAATGAAAATTGGAAAAAAATGTTCATACTTACCCCAGAATTCCGAGCGAATAATATATTACCGCGAATATCACCGATGTCTTCTTTTTATACCCAACCGAGGGAGTGGGGTGTAGGATGATGACGGGACGGTGGGTGTGACAGTTCAGTGAGCATCCCAGGTACTGCAGCGGAAGTGGTACATTGAAAGAAAGGGGGGGGGGGTGTGGAGGCAGTAAGGTAGGAGTGGGTGCCAGTGAATGGGTAGGACCCAATGTGGACTAATATTGAAGAACAATGGAGTGTGCACCCAAGTATGATGGTGATGCTAACCAAACTCACATTCTGCACTCCTCTGTGTTGCTGTGAGGCAAGTCCCAAAGTCAGTGTGCGCTCGCGCATGTCAGTCCACCCTGACTCTGGGACCCACCTCAAGATGTTACAGTTTTTGTTACATAAAGAATTATGAGGCTTAGCTCTGTGGCTCCTCATCACTCTCACACCATACAGACATTGATGCACTCAGACAACAGGAAGACACGGACTCATCTGGGACGATCTGATCCAATTTAGGGCTAGTGCTGGCTTTCGTCCTGATTATGCCTTGGAGTATTCCCTAACAGGTATTCGATGCTCCTCTGGATTCAAGGATCCGTCTCCACTAGTTAGTGGCTCTGCGTTTCGGTAACCGGCCACCAGTTCAATAGTTAGCAGTATCAGCAACGAGGCTGCCTCAGTCTTGCGCAGAAATTTAGGCTTTTTTTTTTCTTTCATCTAGCAAGCATGAGATGGCGATTATTGGGAACCCATCTTTGTTCCTCGCAGTGTCTGTGTTATGATATGGGCAGAAGTTCCTGGTATTTCATTTCCTGTACTATCAAATTGTGGGCCTATCACAGTTTCAGTTTTTCTATGGCTTGAGTGAAGTTCAAATAATTGTCACCCCCCCCCCCCCCCCCCCCCCCCCCCCCCCCACTCCCCCACCCCCCATCACATTACATTGACTTTTAGTTAGGGCTATAAGGAGTCAAAGACAAGGAAGACAGAATACAACCTCATTTGAATAGATGATGTGGAAATACATTCTGTCCCTAGTAGCACTGAGTATTTTACTGCAGCGAGTCACATAATGTCATAGTCTGATGCCAATACTTGTCATATTGACACTATATTAAACTGAAAATGTACAAGTAAATCAGCTAACGTAGTATTGGCGATGTTCACATAGTGATCTAGGCATCATCTCGTCACAATTGGAGTAAAAATTCAAATATGTGTCACACATATTAGGTTGAACATCGAGCAGGTGGACTTCAAGAATCTACTGTACTTATTGGGTTATATTCATTGTTACTTAATAGCAGAGGCCTCAGCTCAGTGCACAGATTGGTGATATATTTATCAGCATTTGATGTTCAGACGCATTGCCCTGACTGCAGACAGCTCATTGTATGGACTGATCACACTTGCATCACTAATGTCTGTACAAACATTGCTCTCTGTACAAACATTGCTCTCTGTACAAACATTGCTCTCTGTACAAACATTGCTCTCTGTACAAACATTGCTCTCTGTACAAACATTGCCCTGATTGCAGACAGCTCATTGTATGGACTGATCACACATGTATCACTATTGTCTGTACAAACATTGCTCTCTGTACAAACATTGCTCTGACTGCAGACAGTTCATTGCATGGACTGATCACACATGTATCACTATTGTCTGTACAAACATTGCTCTCTGTACAAACATTGCTCCCTGTACAAACATTGCTCTCTGTACAAACATTGCTCTCTGTACAAACATTGCCCTGATTGCAGACAGCTCATTGCATGGACTGATCACACATGCATCACTATTGTCTGTACAAACATTGCTCTCTGTACAAACATTGCTCCCTGTACAAACATTGCTCTCTGTACAAACATTGCTCTCTGTACAAACATTGCCCTGACTGCAGACAGCTCATTGCATGGACTGATCATACATTTATCACTATTGTCTGTACAAATATTGCTCTCTGTACAAACATTGCCCTGACTGCAGACAGCTCATTGCATGGACTGATCACACATGCATCACTATTCTCTGTACAAACATTGCTCTCTGTACAAACATGGCCCTGACTGCAGACAGCTCATTGCATGGACTGATCATACATTTATCACTATTGTCTGTACAAACATTGCTCTCTGTACAAACATTGCCCTGACTGCAGACAGCTCATTGCATGGACTGATCACACATGCATCACTATTGTCTGTACAAACATTGCCCTGACTGCAGACATCTCATTGCATGGACTTATCACACATTTATCACTATTGTCTGTACAAACATTGCTCTGACTGCAGACAGCTGATTGCATGGACTGATCACACATGCATCACTATTGTCTGTACAAACATTGCTCTCTGTACAAACATTGCCCTGACTGCAGACATCTCATTGCATGGCCTAATCACACATGCATCACTATTGTCTGTACAAACATTGCCCAGACTGCAGACATCTCATTGCATGGACTGATCATACATTTATCACTATTGTCTGTACAAACATTGCTCTCTGTACAAACATTGCCCTGACAGCAGACAGCTCATTGCATGGACTGATCACACATTTATCACTATTGTCTGTACAAACATTTCTCTCTATACAAACATTGCTTTCTGTACAAACATTGCTCTCTATACAAACATTGCCCTGACTGCAGACAGCTCATTGCATGGACTGATCACACATTTATCACTATTGTCTGTACAAACATTGCTCTCTGTACAAACATTGCCCTCTGTACAAACATTGCCCTGACTGCAGACAGCTCATTGCATGGACTGATCACACATGCATCACTATTGTCTGTACAAACATTGTTCTCTGTACAAACATTGCCCTGACTGCAGACATCTCATTGCATGGACTGATCACACATGTATCACTATTGTCTGTACAAACATTGCCCTGACTGCAGACATCTCATTGCATGGACTGATCACACATGTATCACTATTGTCTGTACAAACATTGCTCTCTGTACAAACATTGCCCTCTGTACAAACATTGCCCTGACTGCAGACAGCTCATTGCATGGACTGATCACACATGCATCACTATTGTCTGTACAAACATTGTTCTCTGTACAAACATTGCCCTGACTGCAGACATCTCATTGCATGGACTGATCACACATGTATCACTATTGTCTGTACAAACATTGCTCTCTTTACAAACATTGCCCTGACTGCAGACAGTTCATTGCATGGACTGATCACACATGTATCACTATTGTCTGTACAAACATTGCTCTCTGTACAAACATTGCTCTCTGTACACACATTGCCCTGACTGCAGACAGCTCAATACATGGACTGATCACACATGTATCACTATTGTCTGTACAAACATTGCTCTCTGTACAAACATTGCCCTGACTGCAGACAGTTCATTGCATGGACTGTCATACATGAATCACTATTGTCTGTACAAACATTGCTCTCTGTACAAACATTGCCCTGACTGCAGACAGTTCATTGTATGGACTGTCATACATTTATCACTATTGTCTGTACAAACATTGCTCTCTGTACAAACATTGTTCTCTGTACAAACATTGCCCTGACTGCATTCAGCTCATTGCATGGACTGATCACACATGTATCACTATTGTCTGTACAAACATTGCTCTCTGTACAAACATTGCTCTCTGTACAAACATTGCCCTGACTGCAGACAGCTCATTGTATGGAATGACATACATGTATCACTATTGTCTGTACACACATTGCCATGGCTTCACAGATTGATATGTTTATTACTGTCGCAGTCTGATATCATGGTTATCTAAAGTATAGCAGATAGAATATAGTTATCGGAACAATAGAATAGAAGTCATCACAGAAACAGAATAGATAGATTATGGCAGTTGTTGACATCAGAGTAAGAAATCAGATTACTACAGGATTCACGAATTATGAGCGTATAATTAATCAGACAGCCCACATTTCACAGGGATTACAACTTTTATGAAAGTGGGTGAACTCTAGGCTTCAACAAAAGCAGAAAACCACAGTCAAAAAGTAGACTTGTTTTTCCTACGGCCTTAGGAACAGTTTAGATAATTAAATGATTAGCTAGTGAAACACATTGTAGTATTTAGGAAAAGCATAGTTGTGTTTAATAGTTAAATTTCACTGTCGCTTATCAGTTAGAGAGTTTAGTATTTACAATTCACGTTTAGTTAGCTGGTAGTTTTGAGCAGTATAAATATTTGTGTTAAACTTGGTAAGCATGGATGGACATCAAATATACCAAGTGAGTAAAAAGGGAATACAATGTGTTTAGACAAAGAAGTCTGTATTAAATGTTTCTGTGTTGATTTTGGTTACAAAGTCTCATAAAAGTTGTAGCATTACCAAAGAGAAGATGGGTGCAGGATGTAGCGGATGATCACCAGATGGGTGTATCAGACGCGGGACATCTTGCTTATGATCGAGAGGTTTTCCGGAAGGTTGTTATGGCAGCGAGGTTCTGCAGAGGACATGCTACTGAATGAATGAATGAATGAATTACTTTTTTACAGCAGGTGTACTTAATGCTAGTGAGAAAGATGTGTGAAGGACAGGATGCTATGAAACATATACTTATCCTTGTGAGTACACTGAGGTGGACTGGCCAGAGTTGCTAGATGTTATAACATTTCGATATTAGCTTGAAATCATAGTTAGGAAGTGGGTGGGATCTGGAGGTACCAAAGCACAGGGAAGTGTTGTCAATTGTGTGATAACAGTCTGTTGTGGGTTAACACCAGTGGCCTGTCATCTCTATAGCTTTACAGTTTATGTTGTGGGTTAGTACCAGTGACCTGTCATCTCTATAGCTTTACAGTTTATGTTGTGGGTTAGTACCAGTGGCCTGTCATCTCTATAGCTTTACAGTTTATGTTGTGGGTTAGTACCAGTGACCTGTCATCTCTATAGCTTTACAGTTTATGTTGTGGGTTAGTACCAGTGACCTGTCATCTCTATAGCTTTACAGTTTATGTTGTGGGTTAGTACCAGTGACCTGTCATCTCTATAGCTTTACAGTTTATGTTGTGGGTTAGCACCAGTGACCTGTCATCTCTATAGCTTTACAGTTTATGTTGTGGGTTAACACCAGTGACCTGTCATCTCTATAGCTTTACAGTTTATGTTGTGGGTTAGTACCAGTGACCTGTCATCTCTATAGCTTTACAGTTTATGTTGTGGGTTAGTACCAGTGACCTGTCATCTCTATAGCTTTACAGTTTATGTTGTGGGTTAGCACCAGTGACCTGTCATCTCTATAGCTTTACAGTTTATGTTGTGGGTTAACACCAGTGACCTGTCATCTCTATAGCTTTACAGTTTATGTTGTGGGTTAGTACCAGTGACCTGTCATCTCTATAGCTTTACAGTTTATGTTGTGGGTTAGTACCAGTGACCTGTCATCTCTATAGCTTTACAGTTTATGTTGTGGGTTAGCACCAGTGACCTGTCATCTCTATAGCTTTACAGTTTTTGTGAGTTAGCACCAGTGACCTGTCATCTTTATAGCTTTACAGTTTATGTTGTGGGTTAGTACCAGTGACCTGTCATCTCTATAGCTTTACAGTTTATGTTGTGGGTTAGTACCAGTGACCTGTCATCTCTATAGCTTTACAGTTTATGTTGTGGGTTAGCACCAGTGACCTGTCATCTCTATAGCTTTACAGTTTATGTTGTGTGTTAGCACCAGTGACCTGTCATCTCTATAGCTTTACAGTTTATGTTGTGGGTTAGTACCAGTGACCTGTCATCTCTATAGCTTTATAGTTTATGTTGTGGGTTAGCACCAGTGACCTGTCATCTCTATAGCTTTACAGTTTATGTTGTGGGTTAGCACCAGTGACCTGTCATCTCTATAGCTTTACAGTTTATGTTGTGGGTTAGTACCAGTGACCTGTCATCTCTATAGCTTTACAGTTTATGTTGTGGGTTAGCACCAGTGACCTGTCATCTCTATAGCTTTACAGTTTATGTTGTGGGTTAGTACCAGTGACCTGTCATCTCTATAGCTTTACAGTTTATGTTGTGGGTTAGCACCAGTGACCTGTCATCTCTATAGCTTTACAGTTTTTGTGAGTTAGCACCAGTGACCTGTCATCTCTATAGCTTTACAGTTTATGTTGTGGGTTAGCACCAGTGACCTGTCATCTCTATAGCTTTACAGTTTATGTTGTGGGTTAGCACCAGTGACCTGTCATCTCTATAGCTTTACAGTTTTTGTGAGTTAGCACCAGTGACCTGTCATCTTTATAGCTTTACAGTTTATGTTGTGGGTTAGTACCAGTGACCTGTCATCTCTATAGCTTTACAGTTTATGTTGTGGGTTAGTACCAGTGACCTGTCATCTCTATAGCTTTACAGTTTATGTTGTGGGTTAGCACCAGTGACCTGTCATCTCTATAGCTTTATAGTTTATGTTGTGTGTTAGCACCAGTGACCTGTCATCTCTATAGCTTTACAGTTTATGTTGTGGGTTAGTACCAGTGACCTGTCATCTCTATAGCTTTATAGTTTATGTTGTGGGTTAGCACCAGTGACCTGTCATCTCTATAGCTTTACAGTTTATGTTGTGGGTTAGCACCAGTGACCTGTCATCTCTATAGCTTTACAGTTTATGTTGTGGGTTAGTACCAGTGACCTGTCATCTCTATAGCTTTACAGTTTATGTTGTGGGTTAGCACCAGTGACCTGTCATCTCTATAGCTTTACAGTTTATGTTGTGGGTTAGTACCAGTGACCTGTCATCTCTATAGCTTTACAGTTTATGTTGTGGGTTAGCACCAGTGACCTGTCATCTCTATAGCTTTACAGTTTTTGTGAGTTAGCACCAGTGACCTGTCATCTCTATAGCTTTACAGTTTATGTTGTGGGTTAGCACCAGTGACCTGTCATCTCTATAGCTTTACAGTTTATGTTGTGAGTTAGTACCAGTGACCTGTCATCTCTATAGCTTTACAGTTTATGTTGTGTGTTAGTACCAGTGACCTGTCATCTCTATAGTTTTACAGTTTATGTTGGTGCCTGTGGGTAGAATGTTTCATCAAGCCATGGGACTTAGTTAAAAACACAGGTTCAGGACAACTATTATTGTACAAACATTGCTCTAACTAAGCAGTTCATGGGAAAATGCAGTCTTGTTAGATGTGGGTAAGAAAAGTGACAAGAAGTAAAGCAGCAGACCTGACCTCTCATTATTGCGACATAATATAGGGAAGCCATTTCACTTCACAAAACTAAGTCTTATTTGCCATGGAGTTGCTTCCCCCCTTTTAGCCATGTAGATCTATCATTAAATTGTTAATGAGTATTTTGTACACTCACTGAACCGTCATTCATCTATTAATTATTAATCTATTGATTATTTATTATTATTATTGATTATTATTGATTAATTATTAATCTATTGATGGTTCCGTCGCCCTGCTACTGAGTGCGTGCGTGGCGCAACACTGAGCTGTGAGTTTCGTGTGGAGTGCTTTTGAATCTGCCCGAGGTTTTTGGAACGTGACTGCATGTTCAGAGCGATGGCAGATGGCTATGTCCCAGAGTTGACCGGTTTTTGCCTTATGCAGAAATGCGTGGCTGCTGGGCTTCTGGTTGACTGCCACTGCCATCGACGATGAACTGTATTTTGTGGACTGTGTGGGTGAACATCTAGGAAACATCCAGATGGGAAAATGGCTGCAGATTCCATCAGAAATGAACTGGGTGTTTTGTGGGGGACTATTGTGTTGACATTCTGGCGGCGACATTATGCATAGTGTATCTGTGAGGGCTGATGTTTGTCGAGACTCAAGTCTTTTCCACTTTTCACATTGGGCGGTGGGGAGCGTTTTGTATGATATTCACTGGCACAGGAACGGAGCATAATGGGGACGACCCGTTGCTGTGAAGTTGGAACTGCGACTAACTAACTAACTAAATAACTAATCTATTAATGATTATATCCAGGACCAAGTTAGCTAATCAGTCATTAATCTGTTGATGAATATGTCCTGCACTCAGTGGACAGGTGTCATGATTTCACTCCTGACTATATTTCTGCTCAAGCACACATCTACCATTGTCATTAATCTGTTGATGAATATGTCCTGCACTCAGTGGACAGGTGTCATGATTTCACTCCTGACTATATTTCTGCTCAAGCACACATCTACCATTGTCATTAATCTGTTGATGAATATGTCCTGCACTCAGTGGACAGGTGTCATGATTTCACTCCTGACTATATTTCTGCTCAAGCACACATCTACCATTGTCATTAATCTGTTGATGAATATGTCCTGCACTCAGTGGACAGGTGTCATGATTTCACTCCTGACTATATTTCTGCTCAAGCACACATCTACCATTGTCATTAATCTGTTGATGAATATGTCCTGCACTCAGTGGACAGGTGTCATGATTTCACTCCTGACTATATTTCTGCTCAAGCACACATCTACCATTGTCATTAATCTGTTGATGAATATGTCCTGCACTCAGTGGACAGGTGTCATGATTTCACTCCTGACTATATTTCTGCTCAAGCACACATCTACCATTGAAGTGTTGACACAACTCATGAGTACTTTCTCTGTGTTCAACAGGACGGAGGCCTGCTGTTGTTTAACCCAGCCAGTGGCAAGTGCCTGTCTGTGCCTGACGCAGACAAGGGCGTTCAGCTGGGCATGGACCTCTGCTCTAGCAGATCTGTACGGGGCTTTCATGTGAAGACACAACCTTGACCCCACACTGGGGGGTCAGTGGTTTGTTAACTGTAACATTGTGGTTGGTACATGTAACTTTCACATGATGAATTTCACGCAATTACAATCACACAGTCACATATGTCATCAATAGATCTACACATCATCACATGATGAGTTTCACAGTTACAATCACACTATCACATATGTCATCAATAGATCTACACATCATCATATGATGACTTTCACACAATTACAATCACACAGTTCATGAATGTTTGACACGTGATGAATGTTTCTTCTATGTCCTGTAGTTGGTGACCTGTGCAATGTTCTCATGCATTTACTGCAATTGTTCTATACCATGTACCCATGGAATGTTCCATTTACACGCATGTTTGATTGTTACATATCTCTGTTCAATTTGTTTCCATTAGTTATTACATTCCACTTGATTGCCTGGCACCTTGCCATACAATAGTTTGTTACATTGTGCTTCAATAAAGGCATAATACCTCTCCATAGCAAATAGCCTGGGCTGATTGTAGGGACCTTGTATTGCCCATGCAGCATGATCCCTCTCTCTGCCTGCCTAGTTTACTCCAGAGACCATGTGTTGCCCATGCAGCATGATCCCTCTCTCAGCCTGTCTAGTTTACTCCAGAGACCATGTGTTGCCCATGCAGCATGATCCCTCTCTCTGCCTGCCTAGTTTACTCCAGAGACCATGTGTTGCCCATGCAGCATGATCCCTCTCTCAGCCTGTCTAGTTTACTCCAGAGACCATGTGTTGCCCATGCAGCATGATTCCTCTCTCAGCCTGTCTAGTTTACTCCAGAGACCATGTGTTGCCCATTAAAGCATTATTCCTCTCTCGACCTGCCTAGTTTACTCCAGAGGAAGGGTAACACCAATACATCTGGGAACAAGACAAGGTGCAGAAGCTGCTGCATCATCAAAGCAGTGTTCTGTCTACCTGTCGGAGCTTCTGTCCTGGACCTGGTCTGCCCTGCCACAATATTTAATCCTTAGGTTACATAATTGTCATATGGCAGTTCAGTCATATCTTACTGAGGCGTTATTAACTGTCATATGGCATTTCAATTATATTTAATTGAGACATTATTAACTGTCATATGGTACCTCAGTCATATCTGAGTAATAACTGACTAACTGTCATATGGTAGGTAGCTCAGTCATATCTGACTGAGGCCTGACTTTATATTTTAGTTGTGTTCACTGTTAACATGAAATGAATGCCAGTTCATGTGACCTGTATTCATCTGCTGATATTCCCACTGGTCGACTTTGGGTTGAAATGTGAGCCACTTGACGTGTGGTGTCTGATTTCATGCCATTTTCTATTGATTTGTCCTTTATCAACACATATCTTATTTTTACCTCAGATGAATGACACTGTTTTTTTCCCACATTTAGTTAAATATTGCAACGTTTTTTTTCTTGTACATACCTCAGTCATACTTGCTACGTATATGTTATTTGCTCCAGAACCGGAAAATATGAGTTTTATATTTATAATATATGTTATATAATTATATATGCATATTTATTCATGATGAGGGTACGGGTGAACAATTACGTTGATGTAGTTTCTGCTCATGATCATTGTTATAATTGTCATGATAATCGTTGTACTTATTGTTGTATTGATCACACGCAGCATGTCCATGGAATCCCTGGTTGTCTGCTTCCTGGTTGTAGCGGAGGCACCTCACATCCATTTACATCAATATGCAGACATCAACCAACACAACAGCCACATTATTCAGAGACATGCTCCAAGTCATTTGTGACCCTATATTCACCATGTGCTCACCAACAGCCACATTATTCAGAGACATGCTCCAAGTCATTTGTGACCCTATATTCACCATGTGCTCACCAACAGCCGCATTATTCAGAGACATGCCCCAAGTAATTTGTGACCATATGTTCACCATGAGCTCACCAACAGCCACATTATTCAGAAACAAGTTTCCACACCCCCCCCCCCCCCCCCCCACCAGTCATGTGTGACCCTAGGCCCAGATGATGACTGTCCATGTAGTTGTGCTGGCTGCTGTTGTCACACACAGCTGATCACTATCCTCACTGTGGGTGTGGGAGAATGTGTGATGTGATCATGTTGTTTTTCACACACAGCTGATCACTATCCTCACTGTGGGTGTGGCAGCAAAGACAATCAGCGTGACATGAGAACATGACACACCAGGCTGTGTGGGTGTGGGAGAATGTGTGATGTGATCATGTTGCTGTTGTCACACACAGCTGATCACTATCCTCACTGTGGCTGTGGGAGAATATGTGATGTGATCATGTTGCTGTTGTCACACACAGCTGATCAGTATCCTCACTGTGGCTGTGGGAGAATATGTGATGTGATCATGTTGCTGTTGTCACACACAGCTGATCAGTATCCTCACTGTGGCTGTGGGAGAATGTGTGATGTGATCATGTTGTTTTTCACACACAGCTGATCAGTACAGCTGACGAGTGAATGAGTGAGCGGGAGAGTGAATGAGTTAGTGTGAGAGTGAATGAGTGAGCGGGAGAGTGAATTAGTGAGAGTGAGAGTGAATGAGAGAGAAAGAGAGAGAGAGTGTGTGTGTGTGAGCGTACGCATGCGTGTGAGTGTGTGTATATGAAAGAATACAGAGAGAGAGTGAGAGAGAGAGAGAGAGAGAGAGAGAGCTGAGCAGATGCATGTCATGTAACACGCATGTTATGTAACACGCGAATCCATATGTTGGTGTATTCTCATCTGTCATATTATAAGTTAAATACCATTTGATTGTATCATGTATAATCTAAACTTATGTTCATTACTGTAGTTTGAGTGAGAGAGTGAGTGAGTGTGAATGAGAGACAAAATGAGTGAGCGTGAGAGTGAATGAGTGAGCATGAGAGTGAATGAGTGAGCGTGAGAGTGAATGAGTGAGCATGAGAGTGAATGAGTGAGCGTGAGAGTGAATGAGTGAGCGGGAGAGTGAATGATTGAGCGTGAGAGTGAATGAGTGAGCGGGAGAGTGAATGAATGAGCGGGAGAGTGAATGAGTGAGCGTGAGAGTGAATGAGTGAGCGTGAGGGTGAATGAGTGAGCGGGAGAGTGAATGAGTGAGCGTGAGAGCGAATGAGTGAGCTGGAGAGTGAATGAGTGAGAGTGTCAGTGTGTGGGAGTGAATGAGTGTGAGTGAATGAGTGAGAGTGAATGAGTGAGCGTGAGAGTGAATGAGAGAGCGGGAGAGTGAATGAGTGAGCGGGAGAGTGAATGAGTGAGCGGAAGAGTGAATGGGTGAGCGGGAGAGTGAATTAGTGAGAGTGAATGAGTGAGCGGGAGAGTGAATGATTGAGCGGGAGAGTGAATGAGTGAGCGTGAGAGTGAATGAGTGAGCATGAGAGTGATTGAGTGAGCGTGAGAGTGAATGAGTGAGAGTGAATGAGTGAGCGTGAGAAGGAATGAGTGAGCGTGAGAAGGAATGAGTGAGCGTGAGAGTGAATGAGTGAGCGGGAGAGTGAATCAGTGAGCGGGAGAGTGAATGAGTGAGCGTGAGAGTGAATGAGTGAGCGGCAGAGTGAATGAGTGAGCGTGAGAGTGAATGAGTGAGCGGGAGAGTGAATGAGTGAGCGGGAGAGTGAATAATTGAACGGGAGAGTGAATGAGTGAGCGGGAGAGTGAATGAGTGAGCGGGAGAGTGAATGAGTGAGCGGGAGAGACAGAATGAGTGAGCGTGAGAGTGAATGAGTGAGCGGGAGAGTGAATGTGTGAGCGGGAGAGTGAATGAGTGAGCGGGAGAGTGAATGAGTGAGAGTGTGTGTGTGTGAGTGAATGAGTGAGAGTGAATGAAAGAGAGAGAGAGTGTGTGGTGTGTGTGTGTGTGTGTGTGTGTGTGTGTGTGGGACGCGCTGGCATCACTACTTTTACGTCACATACTTTTTATGTACACATTTTTCTCCATGTTTAGCCTTGTTTATGTTTACAACATTCATTTCACAATGTTTATTTTTCTTCCTATGTAAATGTATAATGCTCTTGATGAACGAAAGACGAGTGATTGGAAGGGCCGAATGTAAGACGGGCCTGCGCGCCCAATTTGTGACCCTAATAAAGTTGATTTGATTTGATTTGATTTGTGGGAGAATATGTGATGTGATCATGTTGCTGTTGTCACACACAGCTGATCACTATCCTCACTGTGGCTGTGGGAGAATATGTGATGTGATCATGTTGCTGTTGTCACACACAGCTGATCACTATCCTCACTGTGGCTGTGGGAGAATATGTGATGTGATCATGTTGCTGTTGTCACACACAGCTGATCACTATCCTCACTGTGGCTGTGGGAGAATATGTGATGTGATCATGTTGCTGTTGTCACACACAGCTGATCACTATCCTCACTGTGGCTGTGGGAGAATGTGTGATGTGATCATGTTGTTGTTGTCACACACAGCTGATCACTATCCTCACTGTGGCTGTGGGAGAATATGTGATGTGATCATGTTGCTGTTGTCACACACAGCTGATCACTATCCTCACTGTGGGTGTGGGAGAATGTGTGATGTGATCATGTTGCTGTTGTCACACACAGCTGATCACTATCCTCACTGTGGGTGTGGCAGCAAAGACAATCAGCATGACATGAGAACATGACACACCAGGCTGTGTGGGTGTGGGAGAATGTGTGATGTGATCATGTTGCTGTTGTCATACACAGCTGATCACTATCCTCACTGTGGCTGTGGGAGAATATGTGATGTGATCATGTTGCTTTTGTCACACACAGCTGATCACTATCCTCACTGTGGCTGTGGGAGAATATGTGATGTGATCATGTTGCTTTTGTCACACACAGCTGATCACTATCCTCACTGTGGCTGTGGGAGAATATGTGATGTGATCATGTTGCTGTTGTCACACACAGCTGATCACTATCCTCACTGTGGCTGTGGGAGAATATGTGATGTGATCATGTTGCTGTTGTCAAACACAGCTGATCACTATCCTCACTGTGGCTGTGGGAGAATGTGTGATGTGATCATGTTGCTGTTGTCATACACAGCTGATCACTATCCTCACTGTGGGTGTGGGAGAATATGTGATGTGATCATGTTGCTGTTGTCACACACAGCTGATCACTATCCTCACTGTGGGTGTGGGAGAATGTGTGATGTGATCATGTTGCTGTTGTCACACACAGCTGATCACTATCCTCACTGTGGGTGTGGGAGAATGTGTGATGTGATCATGTTGCTGTTGTCACACACAGCTGATCACTATCCTCACTGTGGGTGTGGGAGAATGTGTGATGTGATCATGTTGCTGTTGTCACACACAGCTGATCACTATCCTCACTGTGGGTGTGGGAGAATGTGTGATGTGATCATGTTGTTTTTCATACACAGCTGATCACTATCCTCACTGTGGGTGTGGCAGCAAAGACAATCAGCATGACATGAGAACATGACACACCAGGCTGTGTGGGTGTGGGAGAATGTGTGATATGATCATGTTGCTGTTGTCACACACAGCTGATCACTATCCTCACTGTGGCTGTGGGAGAATATGTGATGTGATCATGTTGCTGTTGTCATACACAGCTGATCACTATCCTCACTGTGGGTGTGGGAGAATATGTGATGTGATCATGTTGCTGTTGTCATACACAGCTGATCACTATCCTCACTGTGGGTGTGGGAGAATATGTGATGTGATCATGTTGCTGTTGTCACACACAGCTGATCACTATCCTCACTGTGGGTGTGGCAGCAAAGACAATCAGCATGACATGAGAACATGACACACCAGGCTGTGTGGCTGTGGGAGAATGTGTGATGTGATCATGTTGCTGTTGTCACACACAGCTGATCACTATCCTCACTGTGGCTGTGGGAGAATATGTGATGTGATCATGTTGCTGTTGTCACACACAGCTGATCACTATCCTCACTGTGGCTGTGGGAGAATATGTGATGTGATCATGTTGCTGTTGTCACACACAGCTGATCACTATCCTCACTGTGGGTGTGGGAGAATGTGTGATGTGATCATGTTGCTGTTGTCACACACAGCTGATCACTATCCTCACTGTGGCTGTGGGAGAATGTGTGATGTGATCATGTTACTGTTGTCACACACAGCTGATCACTATCCTCACTGTGGGTGTGGCAGCAAAGACAATCAGCATGACATGAGAACATGACACACCAGGCTGTGTGGCTGTGGGAGAATATGTGATGTGATCATGTTGTTGTTTCACCGGTGTTGACTGATACTTATTCACAGATACTTGAACATATTGTACTTGGTATTGTGACATGTTTGTGTTCATGTTATTGATGTATTGCTGTCTGCACACAACACAGGAGTCACAACAAACTTGAGTTCACCATTCGATTTTTGACATACATATATACCAAATGTTGATTCAAAACTCATGTCTTTCTTCTGCTAGTCTAATCAAAATTTTGATTCAAAACTTATGTCTTTCTTCTGCTACTCTAATCAAAATTTGCCAAGATTTTGTTTACTCCATGGAGTGTGTCTGTCCTTAGCTTTGTTTGTGTATAATTTATTGCATATCATAACTTTGCTACTGAATATGTATGCAGCATTGTCTGCGTGTGAGTGTGCGTGTGTGTTTGTAACATTATGTGAGAGTAACATTGTATGTGTGAGAGTGTGTGTCTGTAACACTGTCTGTGTGAGAATGTGTCTGTAACATTGTGTGTGAGTGTGTGTCTGTAACATTCTCTATGTGTGAGTGCATGTCTGTAACATTCTCTATGTGTGAGTGTGACATCTGTAACATTTTGTCTGTGTGTTTCTGTAACATTGTCTGTGTGTGAGTGTGTGTCATAGCCTCGGTTCTTGCCCACAAATAACATGTTGCCTGTGGCAGGTCTGTGATATATTTGAACAGTTGTTGACTTGAACTGGCAAAATGAGACCAGTTGGGACAGATGGAAATAGACAAATGAAGACATTGTATATTCATGCTTCAAGACATGCAAAATAACTGCAACTCATGACTGTGGACAGGGCTTGAGTTATATCTCTCCATAACACGAAGCCTGGGCTGAACTGTAGAAACCATGTCTTGCCCATGCAGCATGGTCCCTCTCTCTGCTGGCCTAGTTTACTCCTGATTAAATGTAAGACCGATACATCTGGAACAAGACACGCAAGAGAAGTTGACAGATCCTCAAATCAATGCTTTAATTGTCCGCCTGACGGAGCTTCGATCCTAGACCAATGGCCGACCAAGGTTTATGTCTTTTTCGCAATCACTTAAGAAGAAAATCAGAAGTTTTCAGTTACTTGTTGCAGAAAATGTCTTAGAATATTATGAACGATTACCCATAAATAAATTAATGATATTATACGAGATTTGAACAACGAAGAAAGCGTGATCATAAACAGCATCATGTCTCAGAAACTGATACACTCTCGTCATAGTAATCTTCGCAGTGGCTTGGAAGGAACAATAGGGGAAGGATTGGTTTGCCGAAGAAAATTGAGAAGTCAACCAGTGTGTCTTCAGTGGGAGATGACACCCCAGACATGAGTGGACTGACACTGTTGTTGTTTCCCACCAGCTGTCCTAGAGTATTCATATTTCAATAATGTTTCCTCATTCCGTGCATGATATCAGACTTGTGATGTAATGTAAATGTTCCCAGTATTTTCATATGTGTATAACATGCTATTTAACATGCTATTTATATATACTTTTTGGGGATGGTCTTTATGAATTGCATGTGCAACTAATATTTGTCATCATCATGTGCCATCTCCTCATTGATTGTTGGCCATAATGAGTTTGCAGTAACCCTCTGCTTTGTCTTCATGGTGCACTCATCTAAGCCTCTTCCAGTCGCCACCTGTAATCTTGTCTTCCTCTTGCCCGCTCCTTCCAGCTCCTCCTGTAACCAGGAGCTGTCTTTTTATATGGCCAAAGATCCTTCATGAACTGCCTGACTCTGATCTCACTGTGATTGTCCTAGGTGGGACAATCTGTTGACTTGTTCCAGTGTCTATCCATATGCTGCGATTGTCCACAGTGACCTGCTGCTTTTGTTGTTGCTATGTTACCTTGGTGTCAGAAAGTGGAGACTAATGGCTTTTAAGTTGTACTTAGATCACTTATTGTGTACTCTGAATATGCTCTCTGTATACATGTGGTGCAGCCCCGGTCTTCTCTCTGTCTGAATATGCTCTCTGTATACATGTGGTACAGTCCTGGTCTTCTCTCTGTCTGAATATGCTCTCTGTATACATGTGGTACAGTCCTGGTCTTCTCTCTGTCTGAATATGCTCTCTGTATACATGTGGTACAGTCCTGGTCTTCTCTCTGTCTGAATATGCTCTCTGTATACATGTGGTACAGACCTGGTCTTCTCTTTGTCTGAATATGCTCTCTGTATACATGTGGTACAGTCCTGGTCTTCTCTCTGTCTGAATATGCTCTCTGTATACATGTGGTACAGTCCTGGTCTTCTCTCTGTCTGAATATGCTCTCTGTATACATGTGGTACAGTCCTGGTCTTCTCTCTGTCTGAATATGCTCTCTGTATACATGTGGTACAGTCCTGGTCTTCTCTTTGTCTGAATATGCTCTCTGTATACATGTGGTACAGGCCTGGCAGTACTCTCCCACTTCAATGTATATCTAGACACTTTCCTGGGGTTACTCTGGCTTTTTGTTCCCAGTGTTCGTTATTTATCTGTCACCTTTGCCTTTTGTGTGTTCCATCCAAGAATGTAATTTTTTTATTGTGAATAACTCCGTCAAATGTGTGTTTACAGTTGATGACGCACAAATAGAAACTTGTTTGAGATTATGCTAACAATAACGGCATTATCAATGCCTGAACCTGTATGACAATGATACTCAGTAATTATATCATGAGGAAAGGGTAATGATACTCGATAATTATATCATGAGGAAAGGGTAATGATACTCGATAATTATGAGGAAATGTTACATGTCAGGCACTGTGTTGTTCTTCTCATTCCCTAACACTTCCATCTTCCTGTGTGTGCATACGTTCTCAGTCCCTGACACTTCCATCTCCCTGTGTGTGCACATGTTCTCAGTCCCTGACACTTCCATCTTCCTGTGTGTGCACATGTTCTCAGTCCCTGACACTTCCATCTTCCTGTGTGTGCACACATTCTCAGTCCCTGACACTTCCATCTCCCTGTGTGTGCACACATTCTCAGTCCCTGACACTTCCATCTTCCTGTGTGTGCACACATTCTCAGTCCCTGACACTTCCATCTCCCTGTGTGTGCACACGTTCTCAGTCCCTGACACTTCCATCTCCCTGTGTGTGCACACGTTCTCAGTCCCTGACACTTCCATCTTCCTGTGTGTGCACACGTTCTCAGTCCCTGATGCTTCCATCTCCCTGTGTGTGCACATGTTCTCAGTCCCTGACACTTCCATCTTCCTGTGTGTGCACACGTTCTCAGTCCCTGATACTTCCATCTCCCTGTGTGTGCACATGTTCTCAGTCCCTGACACTTCCATCTCCCTGTGTGTGCACACATTCTCAGTCCCTGACACTTCCATCTCCCTGTGTGTGCACATGTTCTCAGTCCCTGATACTTCCATCTGTGCACACATTCTCAGTCCCTGACACTTCCATCTTCCTGTGTGTGCACATGTTCTCAGTCCCTGACACTTCCATCTTCCTGTGTGTGCACACATTCTCAGTCCCTGACACTTCCATCTTCCTGTGTGTGCACATGTTCTCAGTCCCTGACACTTCCATCTCCCTGTGTGTGCACATGTTCTCAGTCCCTGACACTTCCATCTCCCTGTGTGTGCACATGTTTTCAGTCCCTGACACTTCCATCTCCCTGTGTGTGCACATGTTCTCAGTCCCTGACACTTCCATCTTCCTGTGTGTGCACACGTTCTCAGTCCCTGACACTTCCATCTTCCTGTGTGTGCACACATTCTCAGTCCCTGACACTTCCATCTTCCTGTGTGTGCACACGTTCTCGGTCCCTGACACTTCCATCTTCCTGTGTGTGCACACGTTCTCAGTCCCTGACACTTCCATCTTCCTGTGTGTGGACACGTTCTCAGTCCCTGACACTTCCATCTTCCTGTGTGTGCACATGTTCTCAGTCCCTGACACTTCCATCTTCCTGTGTGTGCACACATTCTCAGTCCCTGACACTTCCATCTCCCTGTGTGTGCACATGTTCTCAGTCCCTGATGCTTCCATCTTCCTGTGTGTGCACACATTCTCAGTCCCTGACTCTTCCATCTTCCTGTGTGTGCACATGTTCTCAGTCCCTGACACTTCCATCTCCCTGTGTGTGTGCATGTTCTCAGTCCCTGACACTTCCATCTTCCTGTGTGTGCACACGTTCTCAGTCCCTGATGCTTCCATCTTCCTCTGTGTGCACACGTTCTCAGTCCCTGACACTTCCATCTTCCTGTGTGTGCACATGTTCTCAGTCCCTGACACTTCCATCTTCCTGTGTGTGCACATGTTCTCAGTCCCTGACACTTCCATCTCCCTGTGTGTGCACACGTTCTCAGTCCCTGACACTTCCATCTCCCTGTGTGTGCACACGTTTTCAGTCCCTGACACTTCCATCTTCCTGTGTGTGCACATGTTCTCAGTCCCTGACACTTCCATCTTCCTGTGTGTGCACATGTTCTCAGTCCCTGACACTTCCATCTTCCTGTGTGTGCACACATTCTCAGTCCCTGACACTTCCATCTTCCTGTGTGTGCACATGTTCTCAGTCCCTGACACTTCCATCTTCCTGTGTGTGCACATGTTCTCAGTCCCTGACACTTCCATCTTCCTTTGTGTGCACACGTTCTCAGTCCCTGACACTTCCATCTTCCTTTGTGTGCACACGTTCTCAGTCCCTGACACTTCCATCTTCCTGTGTGTGCACACGTTCTCAGTCCCTGACACTTCCATCTTCCTGTGTATGCACACGTTCTCAGTCCCTGACACTTCCATCTCCCTGTGTGTGCACATGTTCTCAGTCCCTGACACTTCCATCTTCCTGTGTGTGCACATGTTCTCAGTCCTTGAAACTTCCATCTTCCTGTGTGCGCACATGTTCTCAGTCCCTGACACTTCCATCTCCCTGTGTGTGCACATGTTCTCAGTACCTGACACTTCCATCTCCCTGTGTGTGCACACGTTCTCATTGACATGTACATGTTAGTCTTAGCTAGAAGGTCTGTTGTTTATGTTGAACATGGAAAGACATGCAGTGTGCTGACCTGGATGGGTCATGGCTGCCCATCCCTCTAGTCCCTGCATCACTGTGTGTGTGAGTGTGAGTGTGCTTGAGTTTCCGCACATATTATTTGTATGTTCAAGTATAAAAACGTGTTCATTTTAATATATGTTTTATTTATCTTTGCAATCTGTTATCTCGATCTCAAGTGCCAGGTGTGGTTATGTATTGCTTTGCTTTGTACTGCAGTTTATTTTTGTAACAACATATCCCAGAATTGCTGTCCGCTGGTATCTACATGATGTGTGATGTCTGCCTGGTCAGTTGTGTAATAAAATCATTGGTATTGTCTGCTGATTTACCTCATGCAGACATATCTTCTTGATGATATTTGGTGTTTGTTTGTTGCCATCACCTGTGTAGTCTTCCTTATTTTCTTCCATAACCTATATATTCTACCATCACCTGTGATTTCTTCGTTGTTGTCTGCCATCACCTGTATATTATACTGATCGGTGAACTAGGGTATGCCTGTATGTGTTGTTTGTCCATCAAGAATGATGATGACCATTCATTTCATCCAGTGGGGTTGAAAGTATGGAGACATGAGTTCTAAGATGACTGATCAGGCCTATTTTGGCTCGAAATGTTCTTTGACAATGTGGACAAAGAATGCTTGACGTTTTTGGAGGAGGATTTCCTGCAGTGGTTTTTCTGTCCTGCCTTTTCTTCACAGCTCTTGCAGTCCTGGTTGCCTCACGTGTGACTGCACCCTTGCGTAATGATGCACACCACGAATTTCGATCTCTGGCTGCATTCTCCCAGGTGTCATGATGAATTCCAAAAGCATTCAGTGAGATTTTCGGTGTCTTTAAAGTGTTTCCTCTGGCCGCCTTGGGAGCGTTTACCACAACACAACTTGCTGTAAAGAATTCGTTTAGGAAGCCTGTGATCTGGCATGCGAGTTAAGTGACCAGCCCAGCGAATCTGATTCTTCATTAGTAGAGAAAGGGTATGCCTACCCAGCATGTGAAGACAGGATTCGGCAGACTGTGTGGAGGAAATCATTGATGATTCAACGGGCAAGATGGCGTTTACCTGCAAAGCATTGTGGAATGTAATGAGCACGGCAAGGCACATAAAGCGCCCTGGTCATCCACTGCACCTGTATTCATCTCCAGTCATCTTGACTTGTCTTGCCACAGGACTCAGATGGGCTCAGGCGAGAGAGCATGGTCGACAAATTGTGCAACTCTTCCCCACTTTAATCTAATTCATGCGCAAGTCATTCTTCATTCAACTTCATTATACATTGTTTGCTGCCAACCTTCTTTAATCTTCTTTATTGTCTGCCAACCCTCTGTTAACTTCCATGTTTTCTGCCAACCCTCTGTAATCTTCCATGTTTCCTGCCAACCCCCTGTAACCTTCCATGTTTCCTGCCAACCCCCTGTAACCTTCCATGTTTCCTGCCAACCCTCTGTAACCTTCCATGTTTTCTGCCAACCATCTGTAATCTTCCATGTTTTCTGCCAACCCTTTGTAATCGTCCATGTTTTCTGCCAACCCTCTGTAATCTTCTATGTTTTCTGCCAACCCTCTGTAATCTTCCATGTTTCCTGCCAACCATCTGTAACCTTCCATGTCTTCTGTCAACCCTCTGTAACCTTCCATGTCTTCTGTCAACCCTCTGTAACCTTCCATGTTTCCATCCAACCTTCTGTAACCTTCCATGTTGTCTGCCAACCATCTGTAAACTTCCATGTTTTCTGTCAACCCTCTGTAACCTTCCATGTTTTCTGACAACCCTCTAACCTTCCATGTTGTCTGCCAACCCGCTGTAACCTTCCATGTTTTCTGCCAGCCCTCTGTAACCTTCCATGTTTTCTGCCAGCCCTCTGTAACCTTCCATGTTTTCTGCCAACCCTCTGTAACCTTCCATGTTTCCTGCCAACCCTCTGTAACCTTCCATGTTTCCTGCCAACCCTCTGTAACCTTCCATGTTTCCTGCCAACCCTCTGTAACCTTCCATGTTTTCTGCCAACCCTCTGTAATCTTCCATGTCTTCTGCCAACCCTCTGTAACCTTCCATGTTTCCTGCCAACCCTCTGTAACCTTCCATGTCTTCTGCCAACCCTTTGTAACCTTCCATGTTTCCAACCAACCCTCTGTAACCTTCCATGTCTTCTGCTAACCCTCTGAAACCTTCCATGTCTTCTGCCGACAGCCGCCGCTGTGGTGAAGGAGTTATGAATGCAGTTTGCAATCTCTGTTACCGCATTCAAATCACCGCTGCGGGCAATTTTGAAGCAGACTGCCTTGCGCTGGTTTTCATACAGTGTTATTAGTGCTGGTCATTCAGACAGCAGTGGTAAACTGCTGAACATAAACTTGCCAAGAAATCACAATCAGCCAAAAAATATTGGTGTTGAGTGTGACGTCCTGTAATGGATATGCAACATTTTTCTCCAGCCAACACTGTAATCTTCCATGTTTGCTGCCATCAGCTGTATAATCCTGGATGTCTTCTGCCATCAGCTGTGTAATCTTGGATGTCTTCTGCCATCAGCTGTGAGGTCTTCCATATTTTCTGCCGTCACCTATATATGTTGTCTGGTTGTCTGCCACCAGCTAAGTACCAGATACCAGTCTGGCGCCAACACGACCACCACCAGTGTGCCTACTCAAATGCCTAGTGATTCAAAATTATAATCAGGCGTGTCACACTTATTAAGACTAAAAGATATCTCTTCTTTTTATTTTTTTTTCAAATAATACTAATAACTATTCTATTCTCCCCATGGGAATTATTCTTCAAAGATTTAATTAAACCATAATATCTGATTTGAAGATATTGCTAAACTACAAAAATAGTAGTTGATTGCATTGCACGTTTTTCACAATACTTAGATCAGAGTGAGTTACTAAAAGAAAGTTAATTTAAATAATTATTTTTCTATTGTCCTGTTGAACGAAAGAAGACTGGAGATTCACTTTCATTGCACGAATTGTGTGACAGAATAACTAAGTATGGTGCCTTATTTTGGTTTCAGCTTTTCTCTGCACCTTTCCCTATCCTGTGCCTCCTCTCTTCCCCCCCCCCCCCCCCCACGGAGTTTAGATTATACTGGGGCCGATATTTTCATACCTCCTAGAGCATAACGAGCCGAATTGATCTTTTCTTTCTTCAGTGGATAGACTTTTTCTGTTTGTCATACTACTTTATGTGTGAGGGGTTCTCTCTACTATAGGTGAGCACGCTCCACTCACACTTGGATAGGGCCTGTACCCTCCTAATTGCGCTCCTGCCGTTGACGCAATGTGGGATGTCGGGTTTGGTGAGCGCCGCCCAACATTCAGCGCGAACAGAAAGCAGGTAGTAGTAGTACTGTCTACTGTCAAACGGTAGCTGTCATATCTGACTAAGACCTGACAGAAGGTGGAAAATAATAAATATTATTATCATAAAATTACAAACAGCTCAGCAGAAGAAAGTGATCACTTGTATGCACAACTTAACAGGGCTATATCACAATGTAACAACTGTGAAGCAACTATAGTGCCGGGAGAGTTCAGTGCAGAAGTTGGAGAAGGAAGAGATGAAGATGTGACTAGGGGATACGGCCTTGGAGAGAGAAACGGAAGAGGGGAAACAGTGGTTGAGTGGGCAAGAGTATATACAAATCAGAAACATCCTCTTTGATCACCATCCTAGACGGCTTTGGACATGGGAAAGAAAGTCCTGTAAACAATTTTCTTAATCAAACTGATTACATATTAATAAACAATTGATTTCGAAACAGCAAAAACAAGACCAGAAGCAGATTGCAGAACTGCCCATGCGCCAGTAATTGGAGAAGATCACAGAAAGATGGACAGAATTTATAAAATAGTTATAACTTATATGATGGTAGACCAGAAACAAACAATTACGATCAATGTGAAGATCCCCCCATATTGAAAACAGAAGTTGAAGATGATATACAACACATGAGGAAAGGTAAAACCCCAGGCCCAGATAACATCGGCGTTGAAGAAATTAAAGCTGTTGGTGAACTGGGTATAAAGGTGATGATAAAACTGTTGAATGATATCTACAACAATGGATATATACCTGATGATCTCTCCAAATCTATGGTCATAACTCTACCAAAGAAATCTGCTGCGACAGATTGTGAGAACATAGCACAATTAGTTTAATGAGTCATGTTTCTAAGATGCTAACGAGAATTCTAATGAGAAGAATATGAAACAAAACCAGGAACTGGAGATGAGCTGTGTGGATTTGTAGAAGGTAAAAATAAAGACACAAGCAACGCCATTTACATCTTGAGAACATGAAAAGAAAGAATGGTTGAAATGAACAGAGATCAGGTGAAACATGTGGACATGATTAGAATGTTGGAAATGTTAAACATTAATGGTAAAGATCTAAGAATAATAAAAGAATATGTATTGGCAACAAACAGCAGCCATTAAAAATGACAACCAATTATGAACTTGTTAACACGCTAATCAAGTTGCTAGATAGGGTTATGTATTATCACCGGATCTGTTCAATTTGCACAGCGGAATTATAATGAGATATTTATATGACATGCCAGAAATATCAGTTGGTGAACATAATGTAAAGAAACTGCGTTATGTTGATGACATGGTTGTGGTCGCTGAAAGTGAAATGCAGTTACAAGACATGATGGTATAATGGCAACAGAAAGTCCAAACAAGGGACTTATTCTGCATATCAGAAACACAGAAGTCATCCTTATTACAAAGAACAAATGGAATACCCAAGTCAGTCTCAAAGTGAGTGGAACCAATCTGAAACCAGTCAATGTATTTAAATATTTGGGTGGGTTAATAACAGCAGACGGAAGATGTATTCAGGAGGCTAAATATAGAATAACCCAAGTAGAGGCAACGTTTCATGGGATGAAGAATCTCATCTCATCTCATCATGTTCCTCTTGTACCTTGCGGTGTCGAGGTGAAGTATAAACTTCGTGAGAGTGCCCGGTTATGGGCTTCGTATATCGACATTCCCATGGATTCTGTTATTCCTTCCGTCCAACGTTTACGTGGTCGGCCTCTTCCTCTGTTTCCATCTGGTCTGTACATCATTGCTTGTTGTGGCATGCTGTTGACTGGTAGCCTACATGCATGGCCAAACCATATTCTCTGCAATTTATCTTTGTCAATCGGGATAAGGAAATATTGGGCCAATCCTGATGTATGGAAGCAAATCATGGAAAATTAGCAGACAAGTGAGGAATTATGTGGAACGTTTGGGTTTGTAGAGGAATTATGAGGACACTATGGACGGATAGAAAAGTTGACTCACAGAGAGAACTGGTTACTGGCATCAGAAGAAGACAGTCAACATTCTTTGGGTATTAATTAATGAGACAGGGAAAGCCGGAGTATGTCGTCACAACGGGTAAGTTGTATGGGAAGAGAAGCAGAGGGAGATCAAGAGAGAAGATGTCGGACACTGGCATAGAGGAATAGTGGTATCAGATATGAATGACGGTGCACGAGACAGAAGGTCGTGGACAGACGTGATGATCAACATTTATGTCCATACTATAATAATAACAAGACGATAAGCACCACATGAATATTGATTGCAATATCAAACGACAGACAGGATATGTCGGCTCCAAGCCAACCAATAAGTGCAACAAAAACATCACATAAACAAATTCACAAGTAACAATTGCCGCTCAAAGAAGTAGAAGACAGAAGTAGAGATCGTGTATCATTTATATTTGCTGTCAATATTCACATTCAAGTAGAGGAAGTAGAGGTGACATAAGTGGAGATCGTGTATCATTTATGTTTGCTGTCAATATTCACATTCAAGTAGAGGAAGTAGAGGTGACAGAAGTAGAGATCGTGTATCATTTATGTTTGCTGTCAATATTCACACTCAAGTAGAGGTGACATAAGTGTAGATCGTGCATCATTTATGTTTGCTGTCAATATTCACATTCAAGTAGAGGTGACATAAGTGGAGATCGTGTATCATTTATGTTTGCTGTCAATATTCACATTCAAGTAGAGGAAGTAGAGGTGACAGAAGTAGAGATCGTGCATCATTTATGTTTGCTGTCAATATTCACATTCAGGTAGAGGTGACATAAGTGTAGATCGTGTATCATTTATGTCTGCTGTCAATATTCACATTCAAGTAGAGGTGACATAAGTGGAGATCGTGTATCATTTATGTTTGCTGTCAATATTCACATTCAAGTAGAGGTAGTAGAGGTGACAGAAGTAGAGATCATGTATCATTTATGTTTGCTGTCAATATTCACATTCAAGTAGAGGTAGTAGATGTGACAGAAGTAGAGATCGTGTATCATTTATGTTTGCTGTCAATATTCACATTCAAACATAGAGTAGAGGTAACGGAAGTAGAGATCGTGTGTCATTTATGATTGCTGCCAATATTCCTATTCAAGTAGAGGTGACAGAAGTATAGATCGTGTATCATTTATATTTGCTGTCAATATTCACATTCAAGTAGAGGAAGTAGAGGTGACAGAAGTGGAGATCGTGTATCATTTATGTTTGCTGTCAATATTCACATTCAAGTAGAGGTAGTAGATGTGACAGAAGTAGATATCGCCTATCATTTATGTTTGTTGTCAATATTCACATTCAAATAGAGAGTAGAGGCGACAGAAGTAGAGATCGTGTATCATTTATGTTTGCTGTCAATACTCACATTCAAGTAGAGGTAGTAGAGGTGACAGAAGTAGAGATCGTGTATCATTTATGTTTGCTGTCAATATTCACATTCAAGTAGAGGTGACAGAAGTAGAGATCGTGTATCATTTATGTTTGCTGTCAATATTCACATTCAAGTAGAGGTGACAGAAGTAGAGATCGTGTATCATTTATGTTTGCTGTCAATATTCACATTCAAGTAGAGGTGACAGAAGTAGAGATCGTGTATCATTTATGTTTGCTGTGAACTTTCACATTCAGGTAGAGGTAGTAAAGAGGACAGAAGTGGGCGGGGACGTGGGACCAGGACCGGGCCAAGAACGGCAACTCTGTGCGGCAACTAGCAGAAGTGTTCAGTGTATATCACGTGACCAGCAAAATGGCCGAAGTCATCGAACCTCCCCCCTTCGACGCCGACGACGATGTCAAAGACGAGGACGACCTGTTCTCGGATGCTAAAGAGGTACCACGTCTGTTCAGGTGTTGTCTTTACAAGTTCATATCTGTACTGTTGATGACGCGGGATTGTAGAGTTTGCAGTGTTACAATTTGTAATACAAGTTACAAGCGTCTCCTGCCAGTGAATGGTTCGATCAGTGAGTGATCAGTTGATCAGACAATGGTGAATGGCCAATCGAATCCCCAAGCCGGTTCTTCGTGTAATCGTGTATTTAATTGACATTGTGATTGTGATGATTGAGATTGTGTTTGTATAGTATAGTTTGGCAATTTGAACAATTATAATTATAACGTTCATCCAGAGAGTCGGCCGCTCTACGTTACGTCAAGGCTTATTATTTAGTTAATATTATAATAAAATTATATTATTGCAGGCACGACCGTTCTTTAACTCATAACTCAAACTGTGTAGTAGTGTATGTTTACTTTTACTTTGTATCATTTCCAGTTAGTTGTAGTTCTGAAATAAAATAGTAAATTAAATAGGTATCTCATTCATTAAATGTAGTAGACCCACGGACTGTTTCTTCCTCTAGTTCTGCCTTTGCCAGATCCAGTTATTCTCATCTCATCTCATCATGTTCCTTTTGTACCTTGCAGTGTTGAGGTGAAGTATAAACAGCGGGGGAGTGCCCGTCCATCATCTCATCTTGTTCCTCTTGTACCTTGCAGTGTCGAGGTGAAGTATAAACAGCGGGGGAGTGCCCGTCCATCATCTCATCTTGTTCCTCTTGTACCTTGCAGTGTTGAGGTGAAGTATAAACAGCGGGGGAGTGCCCGTCCATCATCTCATCATGTTCCTCTTGTACCTTGCGGTGTCGAGGTGAAGTATAAACAGCAGGAGAGTGCCCGCTTATGGGTTTCATGTATCAATCTGTTTCCATCTGATCTGTACATCATTGCTTGTTGTGGTATACTGTAAGTTGGTAACCTACTTGCAAGGCCAAACCATTTGACTTGCTGCCTTCTAATAAAATCTAGTGCAGCAATAACCCCCACTTTAGTCCTGATTTCTTCATTTCTGATCTTATCTCTTCTTGATACATTAAGTATTCTTCTCAGGAATCTCATTTCTGTTGTCATTTTTCTTTTCTCTTTTTCTGTCATTGTGCAGGTTTGGCATTGGTAGCATAGAGTTGGTAGGAAGATTGTGTTGTAAAGTGCTTTCTTAGTAGCTATTGATACATGTTTGTTCTTTAGTATTAGTGCCACTTGTCCAATGAGTTGGTTTGCCTTATTGCACCTATTTTCGATCTTATCTTCTGATTTGCCATTTGATATTATATTTCCTATGTACTTGAAGCTCTTTTCTTGTTTCAAGGGATGTTCGTTTAGGTGAATCGTTGTTTTTTCTTCTTTGGCTATAGGTCATAGATTAAGAGAAGATTAACTATTGTTATCTTGCTGACCTCAAATCTGTCTAGTGCAGTATGGAAACAATTAATGTGGCCAACACATGACATGATAAAGTTGGCTAACTCGGGAGATTGCTCATGTTGTTACGGTTATGTGTATGTTGACATCAGCACTTGTGCCACAGATAGCCACAGTTATAATCACCGACACCCACACTGGCTTTGACAGGAGACTTGTACACTGATTACAACCTGGCCTGCTGTGTGCGGTAGAGTTGCCAGGGGAATTCCCCAGCAGATTCTCACTACATTGGCTGTATCAGATGACCAGATAGAGGGTCAGCATGGCTGAATGGACAAGAACAATGGCTCTTAAGGGACGTAGAGGTGTTTCCAAGACACTAGGGCCAGGTTCTATGCTGGCCAAGACCTACTAACACATCCTAGTCATGCGTCCTGGGCAACAGGCCCCTTCGGGGTCCTGGCAAACGTCAGTAGGATTGCGGATTCTTCTGAAGTTGGAGAGTATCTGCCTGCACGACGAGGAACCACCAGTCTGCACACCAATAAGCCAGACATGGGACAACGGATACTCACGCAAATCTCAGGTCCGGTATGACATCACACTGATGTTGGACAACAGGATGTCTTCATCCGACATACAGGACTTGACACTGGAGTTCACAGCCAGCAAACGCCAGCCAGCAAGCCAGCAAGCAAGCAAGCCAGCAAGCAAGCCAGCAAGCAAACACTGGCTCTTAAATTTCAGGTGTGCTGATGAAGAGGTAGCAGGTTCAACCCCTGCATAAGTCAACTGGACTAAAATGTTGACTTCTTAATGTGCTGACTGTACTGAGACCAGCTAGTGGGTCATGTGGTCAGTGTCATGTTGAGTGGGTCATGTGGTCACTAAGTGGGTCATGTGGTCACTGAGTGGGTCATATGGTCAGTGTCATGTTGAATGGGTCATGTGGTCACTAAGTGGGTTATGTGGTCACTGAATGGGTCATGTGGTCACCAAGTGGGTCATGTGGTCACCAAGTGGGTCATGTGGTCACTAAGTGGGTCATGTGTTAAGTATTGAGTGGTCAGTGTCACATTGAGTGGGTCATGTGGTCACTAAGCGGGTCATGTGGTCACTAAGTGGGTCATGTGGTCACTGAGTGGGTCATATGGTCACTGAGTGGGTCATGTGGTCAGTGTCATGTTGAATGGGTCATGTGGTCACTAAGTGGGTTATGTGGTCACTGAATGGGTCATGTGGTCACTAAGTGGGTCATGTGGTCACTAAGTGGGTCATGTGTTCAGTGTCATGTTGAGTGGTCAGTGTCACATTGAGTGGGTCATGTGGTCAATGTCACATTGAGTGGGTCATGTGGTCACTAAGCAGGTCATGTGGTCACTAAGTGGGTCATGTGGTCACTAAGTGGGTCATGTGGTCACTAAGTGGGTCATGTGATCACTAAGAGGGTCATGTGGTCAGTGTCATGTTGAGTGGGTCATATGGTCAGTGTCACATTGAGTTTCTGTATTTCCCTGGACATTTCCTGGTGCTGGCTTCCGGCTAGGATGACCTGTCAGCCCAGGTGATTGGATGGGATCTGACCCGTGGCCACAAGTATGCCAGCCACGGAACTAACAGGGCTTCCCAGCCAGATCTAGTTATCATAAATACACTGTCTTGATGTTCCCCATGCCACATGCAGGAGACTGGACATAACACATTCACAGCTGTAGGGTATGTGGGTGAGACTGGACCTAACACATTCACAGCTGTAGAGTTTGTGGGTGAGACTGGACCTAACACATTCACAGCTGTAGGGTACATGTGGGTGAGACTGGACCTAACACATTCACAGCTGTAGGGTACATGTGGGTGAGACTGGACCTAACACATTCACAGCTGTAGGGTACATGTGGGTGAGATAGACCTAACACATTCACAGCTGTAGGGTACATGTGGGTGAGACTGGACCTAACACATTCACAGCTGTAGAGTTTGTGGGTGAGACTGGACCTAACACATTCACAGCTGTAGAGTTTGTGGGTGAGACTGGACCTAACACATTCACAGCTGTAGGTTACATGTGGGTGAGACTGGACCTAACACATTCACAGCTGTAGGTTATATGTGGGTGAGACTGGACCTAACACATTCACAGCTGTAGGGTTTGTGGGTGAGACTGGCCTAACACATTCACAGCTGTAGGGTATGTGGGAGACTTGACCTAACACACTCACAGCTGTAGGGTATGTGGGAGACTTGACCTAACACATTCACAGCTGTAGGGTATGTGGGAGACTTGAACTAACACATTCACAGCTGTAGGGTACATAATTAACAGCGAAAATGGAGAACCAATAAGTGAATAAAAACAAATCCTAATAAGATGGAAGCAGTATTTAGAACAACGTCTCAACATCCCATCAGATGTCACAGGAATTCAAGAGACCTATACAGATGTCACTGAAGAACTAGAACCAGACATACTAAAAGAAGAAATTATAGAAGCCATCAGATTAGCCCCATTGAACAAATCACCGGGACAGGATGAAATACCAAATGAACTAATTAAAGCAGCAAGAGAAGTAGGAACAGCTTGGCTACATAGACTATTCAACCATGTTTGGGTAGAACAACAGACACCACGAGACTGGGGAAATGCCATAATTATCCCAATTTGGAAAAACAAAGGCAGCAAAAGAGACTGCACACAATACAGAGGCATTTCACTGTTGAGTCATACTGGGAAAATATTTGCAAAATTCTAGAAAAAGATTACGAACTACTTTAGAACCCCAGCTAAGCGAAAGACAGCTTGGATTTAGGAAAAACAAAGGATGCACAGATGCCATTTTTGCTCTTAGACAACTTATAGAAAAATCAATCGAATTCAATGAAACACTCTACTTAGCCTTTGTCGACCAAGAAAAGGCATTGATAGAGTAGATAGAAACAAGCTGTGGGAAATCCTTAAACAATATGGAGTGAGTACACATCTAACAAACCTATGTAGAAGTTTATACAACAACAGTGAATGCATAGTGAGAGCAACTGGAGGACACTCAGAACCCTTCACCATAAGATCTGGAGTACGACAAGGTTGTGTCCTGTCCCCTCTCTTGTTCATAACATATATAGACAACATATGTAAAGAAACCAGCCAAGCAGAGACAGCAAGAATACCGCATGACGAGAACACAGAAGAAGAACCATCTGCAAATCTAACCATTAGAGAACTCCTGTTTGCGGACGACCAAGCACTAATAGCAAAATCAGAAGCTGAATTACAAGACCACATGAATAGTCTAAACGAAATGTGTAGGGAACATAACATGAAAATTAGCACAAGCAAAACAGAGGTAATGACTATAACTAAAGAAGAACAAACAACAACAATTCACCTAAACGAACATCCCTTGAAACAAGTAAAGAGTTTCAAGTACCTAGGAAGTATAATATCATCAAATGGCAGATCAGAAGACGAGATCGAAAATAGGTGCAATAAGGCAAATCAACTCATTGGACAAATGGCACCAATACTAAAGAACAAACATGTATCAATAACTACTAAGAAAGCACTTTACAACACAATCTTCCTACCAACTCTGTGTTACCAATGCCAAACCTGGACAATGACAGAAAAAGAGAAAAGAAAAATCACCACAACAGAAATGAGGTTCCTGAGAAGAATACTCAATGTATCAAGAAGAGATAAGATCAGAAATGAAGAAATCAGGACTAAAGTGGGGGTTAAAGCAGCACTAGATTTTATTAGAAAGCAGCAAGTCAAATGGTTTGGCCATGCAAGTAGGTTACCAGTCAACAGCATACCACAACAAGCAATGATGTACAGACCAGAGGGAAACAGAGGAAGAGGCCGACCACGTAAACGTTGGACGGAGGGAATAACAGAGTCCATGGGAATATCGATATATGAAGCCCATAATCGGGCACTCTCACGAAGTTTATACTTCACCTCGACACCGCAAGGTACAAGAGGAACATGATGAGATGAGATGAGGGTACATGTGGGAGACTGGACCTAACACATTCACAGCTGTAGGTTACATGTGGGAGACTGGACCTAACACATTCACAGCTGTAGGTTACATGTGGAAGACTGGACCTAACACATTCACATCTGTAGGTTACATGTGGGAGACTGGACCTAACACATTCACATCTGTAGGTTACATGTGGGAGACTGGACCTAACACATTCACAGCTGTAGGTTACATGTGGGAGACTGGACCTAACACATTCACAGCTGTAGGTTACATGTGGGAGACTGGACCTAACACATTCACATCTGTAGGTTACATGTGAGAGACTGGACCTAACACATTCACAGCTGTAGGTTACTTGTGGGAGACTGGACCTAACACATTCACAGCTGTAGGTTACATGTGGGAGACTGGACCTAACACATTCACAGCTGTAGGTTACTTGTGGGAGACTGGACCTAACACATTCACAGCTGTAGGTTACATGTGGGAGACTGGACCTAACACATTCACAGCTGTAGGTTACATGTGGGAGACTGGACCTAACACATTCACAGCTGTAGGTTACATGTGGGAGACTGGACCTAACACATTCACAGCTGTAGGTTACATGTGGGTGAGACTGGACCTAACACATTCACAGCTGTAGGTTACATGTGGGAGACTGGACCTAACACATTCACAGCTGTAGGTTACATGTGGGAGACTGGACCTAACACATTCACAGCTGTAGGTTACATGTGGGAGACTGGACCTAACACATTCACAGCTGTAGGTTACATGTGGGAGACTGGACCTAACACATTCACAGCTGTAGGTTACATGTGGGAGACTGGACCTAACACATTCACAGCTGTAGGTTACATGTGGGAGACTGGACCTAACACATTCACAGCTGTAGGTTACATGTGGGAGACTGGACCTAACACATTCACAGCTGTAGGTTACATGTGGGTGAGACTGGACCTAACACATTCACAGCTGTAGGTTACATGTGGGAGACTGGACCTAACACATTCACAGCTGTAGGTTACATGTGGGAGACTGGACCTAACACATTCACAGCTGTAGGTTACATGTGGGAGACTGGACCTAACACATTCACAGCTGTAGGTTACATGTGGGAGACTGGACCTAACACATTCACAGCTGTAGGTTACATGTGGGAGACTGGACCTAACACATTCACAGCTGTAGGTTACATGTGGGAGACTGGACCTAACACATTCACATCTGTAGGTTACATGTGGGAGACTGGACCTAACACATTCACAGCTGTAGGTTTGTGGGTGAGACTGGACCTAACACATTCACAGCTGTAGGTTACATGTGGGAGACTGGACCTAACACATTCACAGCTGTAGGTTACATGTGGGAGACTGGACCTAACACATTCACAGCTGTAGGTTACATGTGGGAGACTGGACCTAACACATTCACAGCTGTAGATTACATGTGGGAGACTGGACCTAACACATTCACAGCTGTAGGTTACATGTGGGTGAGTCTAGACCTAACACATTCACAGCTGTAGGTTACATGTGGGTGAGATAGACCTAACACATTCATAGCTGTAGGTTACATGTGGGTGAGACTGGACCTAACACATTCACAGCTGTAGGTTACATATGGGTGAGACTGGACCTAACACATTCACAGCTGTAGGTTACATGTGGGTGAGACTGGATCTAACACATTCACAGCTGTAGGGTACATATGGGTAAGACTGGACCTAACACATTCACAGCTGTAGGGTACATGGGTGAAACTGGAGTTTAAAACAAGTGAACAAACATTTTAATAAAATCTGTAATAAATTTCTCACATCGATGCCATTGATCATATGCCATACCAATAAGCGTTGGCGGTCATATTTTGCCATCTCACGCTATCACCAGAGTTGTGGATCAGCTCAGTGTTCTTGTCTCAACCATACCACTTGGCCAAGCTATCCAGGTATTTACTTCTCTGCCTTCTCCTTGTTTTCTTCCCCTCATTCTTGCCAGTTGTCACCAAGTTCTCCAATTTATTTCTTCTCATAATGTATCCAAAACACTGTGACTGTCTATGACTAATTGATCAAACCAGTTTTACGGTTTTCATTTGTTTCTTGAAGGACTTGTTCATTGGTTTTTCTGTCTGTCCATGGTATTCTTTGCATTTTCCTCAGAAACTACATTTCCACAGCCATCAGATGTTTTTCAGCTTGTCTGCTCATTGTCCACTCTTCACATCCATACACAAGTACAGGTTCTATGTAGCACTTCAACACTTTTTTTCTCATTGCAATTGACATCTTTTTATTGGTCAGTATGATTTTCATCTTGCTAAAGGCTACCTTCACCATGGTGATTCTTGTCTAATCTCTTCAAGGAATCTCCCACATGATGTTATTACTGTTCCAAGATAATTGTACCGATTCACTTGTTTAAGAATATTCCCATTTACTTGTACACTGTATATTACATTGTGGTATTTCCTTCTTCCTAGTGACGACCATAATCTGTGTCTTTTTGCAATTTAATTCTAACCCTAGTTGTTCACTGTGTGTAATAACTGCATCTACTAAATTTTGCAGATCCTGCTCATTGTCTGCAATCAGTATCATACACATATCTAATGTTATTTATGTTACATCCTTCAATGATGATTTCTTTCATAAGTTCTACATTTCTGAAAATATTTTCACTGTACAGAGAAAAAAGATCTGGAGACATTACACACCCTTGTCTCACACCTCTCATAATAGGCTGATATTGACCTTCTTCATCATCAGAGGAGCAGTTGGCCGAGTGGCTAGAATGCCAGATTTTCATTCAGGAGACTCAGGTTCAAATCCTCGGTAAGGTGTGGGATTTTTATCTGTCGGGGGAAAAAAGAAAACTCTAACCTGCACAGTTCGCGGTGACTGCACTAGCCAGGCGGCCTTAATTCCTCAGGCTCAAGGCCCCCCCCCCCCTTCTGTACACCTCATGGTACTATATTGGCAGTAAATGACAGTTTTACAGTTTCTCATTATCACTCTTTATGGCAGCTTGTTGTTTTCACTGCTTGTTGTTTTCACTATATGTCTTTACAAGTCTAGGTCTTTCTTATCAATTTGTAGATCTGCAAGTATGTTCATCATGTTGACATGTCTTACTTTATTGAAAGGTTTTGTCTAGTCAATGAAGCAAAGATGTATGTCTTTGTGTACTTCTATAGAACATTCAATTAATGTTCTCAGCATATACACAGCATTTACTGTACCCTTGTCTTCTACCAACCAGCATAGTTTTTCTCCTATTTCGGGTTGTATTTATCTATAGTCAACTTCTCACATAAATATTGATTGTATACTGATGACCTGAAGACTGCTACATCCTTCCTTGTGTAGAAACCATCATCACCAGAATCTGAGCAGTCTCAGGAGTCTGGCATCAACCTCTCAGATTCCAAGAGCATCTCAAAAGATGAGAACAGTGCTGATGATGAGACCGATAACAGGGATGATGAGACCGATAACAAGGATGACTTTTTTGAAGGTATCTGCTTATGTTGATTTAGCCAACAATTGTTGTACGTGAAACTTTTGCCAGCAAAAACTGCAGTCATTATGTTATGTTTATGTATGTGAAGCTCTTACATACAAAAACAGCTGTCATTATTTTTATTTTTATGAAGCTGAGGGCACAAATAGAGAACTTTTTAATGGTAATATGAGGTAGAGCACAACTCTGACTGTGTTCGGGCCAAAGAAGAAAAAGAGTAGAAAGAGAACCCCCCCCCCCCCCCCCCCCTTCCCAACTCACAAGAAAAGGGATAGTAATTAGTAAGAAGATTCAGGATTCTTGAGACAGGGATTTGAACTATTACTGATATTCAGGCAGGAACTATCATGTTCAGACTAAGAGCAATGAGTTGTAAGAGCAATGAGTTGAACTGTTAGGCAGCAACAGTAACAATGAAAGTACAAACTAAACTTACACAGACTAACCAAACAGATCAAAAACAATACAATCTCATCTCATCATGTTCCTCTTGTACCTTTGCGGTGTCGAGGTGAAGTATAAACTTCGTGAGAGTGCCTGGTTATGGGCTTCGTATATCGACATTTCCATGGATTCTGCTATTCCCTCCGTCCAACGTTTACGTGGTCTGCCTCTTCCTCTGTTTCCATCTGGTCTGTACATCATTGCTTGTGGCATGCTGTTGACTGGTAACAATACAATAAGCTCTGCATTTATCACTTCTTACAGAACATGGACAATCGATATTCAGGCAAACATTGGATCATACAACCAAATACCACAGACATCAAACATCAACAAAGGGTAGCCCCTAGCATGTAACAAGACCTCTGCCCTGTAGGCCAAGTCTGTAGGGTACACCAAATACCACAATCAGATGATCACATACCTAACATGTAAGCCAAGTCTGTAGGGTACACCAAATACCACAATCAGATGATCACATACCTAACATGTAGGCCAAGCCTGTAGGGTACACCAAATACCACAATCAGATGATCACATACCTAACATGTAGGCCAAGTCTGTAGGGTACACCAAATACCACAATCCGATGATCACATACCTAACATGTAACAAGATCTCTGCCCTGTAGGCCAAGTCTGTAGGGTACACCAAATACCACAATCAGATGATCACATACCTAACATGTAGGCCAAGTCTGTAGGGTACACCAAATACCACAATCAGATGATCACATATCTAACATGTAATCAAACCTCTGCCCTGTAGGCCAAGTCTGTAGGGTACACCAAATACCACAATCAGATGATCACATACCTAACATGTAGGCCAAGTCTGTAGGGTACACCAAATACCACAATCAGATGATCACATACCTAACATGTAACTAGACCTCTGCCCTGTAGGCCAAGTCTGTAGGGTACACCAAATACCACAATCAGATGATCACATACCTAACATGTAACCAAACCTCTGCCCTGTAGGCCAAGTCTGTAGGGTACACCAAATACCACAATCAGATGATCACATACCTAACATGTAGGCCAAGTCTGTAGGGTACACCAAATACCACAATCAGATGATCACATACCTAACATGTAGGCCAAGTCTGTAGGGTACACCAAATACCACAATCAGATGATCACATACCTAACATGTAGGCCAAGTCTGTAGGGTACACCAAATACCACAATCAGATGATCACATACCTAACATGTAGGCCAAGTCTGTAGGGTACACCAAATACCACAATCAGATGATCACATACCTAACATGTAGGCCAAGTCTGTAGGGTACACCAAATACCACAATCAGATGATCACATATCTAACATGTAATCAAACCTCTGCCCTGTAGGCCAAGTCTGTAGGGTACACCAAATACCACAATCAGATGATCACATACCTAACATGTAGGCCAAGTCTGTAGGATACACCAAATACCACAATCAGATAGTCAATACCTAAGCTAAGTAGAATGTGACACAACAAAGAACTTTGACCCCTACAACAATAAGACACTACAAAAACATAAGTTAATCCTTTACCGGGCAGACTCTTGTCCGTTTTTTAGCCCTGAACGGGCAAGACTTTTTCAGGTTCGGTAAAATTTTGGGTCGCATTAGTAAAAACATCACAAATAAGGTGTTAGTCAACCGATTTTAGTTAAATAAACAACACAATGAAGGGAAAAGCATGCAGAATATGTTACTCACGTGATTGTTGATGGTTATCCATATATGAACACAAATATTTACGAAATACAGTTATTGTTTGTGATTTTCAGTCATCTATACGGCAATTTACAAACACATTTTCAGAATCATAATCACTTTCTTTAAAGTCCGACTCACGACTGCGCTAATGCAAAGTAACGCTTTTCACTGATACTAGCTCCGATTAGTAGTCAACTTTGTGCCCTTTAATGTCACTTAAATTGAACCTAGCAAAATCTCGGCTTTCACTTGAAGAATCGCGAAATCCATTTTGAAAAACTAAGCGTAAAAACCCCGAAAACTATCCAAAAAAGTCTGTTCAAATTCATAGTAGGCGCTTGCAAATGGCAGCCACATTATCAAGCTATCGGCGAAAGCGAAAGTAGCCGTCGGAAATATTGGAAAGCTGAGAGATCGGGTTTTTACAATACATAATAGTATCAGGTGCGTTCGGGCGGTCTGCCCGTTTAAGCGATCAGATGGAAATGGACGTTCCACCCGGTAAAGGGTTAAACACCAACATCTAAGAATCATGACACTAAGCAAGAATAAGTCACCGTAGATTGCGATTCCAGCATGAGCCCAGGAGTGCTCTGACACTACAGTCAGCCACTCAGATCTAGTCTGAGACATAGGCTGAACACAAATCAACAAGCTAAAACAGGGCAAGTGTTCTACATCTCTCATGTTTATAATTCAGGCGTGCCAGCAACCAACACACAAAACGGCCATTGTAGCCTGAGTGGTCCTGGAATCCTGGACAGTCTGGTGCCATGGCATAGAATGGAGTCAGCACATGGATTATGCATGTGGTTGGAGATAGCAAGATTTGGAGAAACATGATATCCCCTACACTGGTTGGCATGGCACTTGATGATGATGTCATGGAACCCCAGGTTATTTAAAAACAATCCAACATTGATTTGGATTCGAACACACTACCTTACAAGTAGAATATGATCTTACTAGTAGATTATGATCTTACAAGTAGATTATGATCTTACAAGTAGATTATGATCTTACAAGTAGAATGGCATATATAGACTATGATCTTACAAGTAGACTATGGTCTTACTAGTAGACTATGATCTTACAAGTAGACTATGATCTGACAGACTATGATCTTACAAGTAGACGATGATCTGACAAGTAGACTATGATCTGACAAGTAGACTATGATCTGACAAGTAGACTATGATCTGACAAGTAGACTATGATCTTACAAGTAGACTATGATCTTACAAGTAGACTATGATCTTACAAGTAGACTATGATCTGACAAGTAGACTATGATCTGACAAGTAGACTATGGTCTGACATGTAGACTATGATCTGACATGTAGACTATGATCTGACAAGTAGACTATGATCTGACAAGTAGACTATGATCTGACAAGTAGACTATGATCTGACAAGTAGACTATGATCTGACAGACTAGGATCTTACAAGTAGACTATGATCTGACAAGTAGACTATGATCTGACAAGTAGACTATGATCTTACAAGTAGACTATGATCTGACAAGTAGACTATGATCTGACAAGCAGACTATGATCTTACAAGTAGACTATGATCTGACAAGCAGACTATGATCTTACAAGTAGACTATGATCTGACATGTAGACTATGATCTGACAAGTAGACTATGATCTTACAAGTAGACTATGATCTGACAGACTAGGATCTTACAAGTAGACTATGGTCTTACTAGTAGACTATGATCTTACAAGTAGACTATGATCTGACAAACAGACTATGATCTGACAAGTAGACTATGATCTGACAAGTAGACTATGATCTGACAAGTAGACTATGATCTGACAAGTAGACTATGGTCTGACAAGTAGACTATGATCTGACAAGTAGACTATGATCTGACAAGTAGACTATGATCTGACAGACTAGGATCTTACAAGTAGACTATGGTCTTACTAGTAGACTATGATCTTACAAGTAGACTATGATCTGACAAACAGACTATGATCTGACAAGTAGACTATGATCTGACAAGTAGACTATGGTCTGACAAGTAGACTATGATCTGACAAGTAGACTATGATCTGACAAGTAGACTATGGTCTTACAAGTAGATTTGAACATTGTGTGCAGGTGTTGGTGCTGAAATCAAGCTAGACTCAGATGAAGAAGACAGCAGAGAGGAGGATGTGAATGAAAACAACAAGGCCACAGACTCAGACCCTCCATCAACAGGAGCTGCTTCCCAGGGTTTGAAAGACCAGATGTCAGTCACAGAAGCAGCAGTTCCCAAAACTAAATTAGCGGCACCATCTCTAAAAACAGATGAAGTGAGTCTCAGTTTGACCAGTGTATTCTTCTCTGTGTATCCATCATGAAGCATCGCCATCATCATGTGCTCTTCTCTCTGTCTCCATCATGAAGCATCACCATCATCATGTGCTCTTCTCTGTCTCCATCATGAAGCATCATCATCATCATGTGCTCTTCTCTGTGTCGCCATCATGAAGCATCACCATCATCATCATCTGTGTCTCCATCATGAAGAGAGAGAGACATTCGACACTGTCATAATGAGACATGGACAGAGAGACATTTGACAGTTTGATATTGAGCCATGGACAGAGAGACATTGGACAGTTTCATAGTGAGGCATGGACAGAGAGACATTGGACAGTTTCATTGTGAGGCATGGACAGGACAGAGACACATTGGACAGTTTGATATTCAGGCATGAAAAGAGATGTTCATATGATACACAGACAGTGACATCACAACATTGAAGAACACACAGACAGTGACATCACAACATTGAAGAACACACAGACAGTGACATCACAACATTGAAGAACACACAGATAGTGACATCACAACATCGAAGAACACACAGATAGTGACATCACTGCATGTGAAGAACACACAGACAGTGACATCACAACATTGAAGAACACACAGACAGTGACATCACAACATTGAAGAACACACAGACAGTGACATCACAACATTGAAGAACACACAGACATTACATCACAGCATGAGAAGAACACACAGACATTACATCACAGCATGAGAAGAACACACAGACAGTGACATCACAACATTGAAGAACACACAGATAGTGACATCACAACATTGAAGAACACACAGACATTACATCACAGCATGAGAAGAACACACAGACATTACATCACAACATTTGCGTCTCCATGCTGATTCTAGCCTGGTGTGGCAGATTTGTGCAACTGAACAGCATGATCTACTTACGCAGGTTCTGGATCTCACAGATGGACAAGAAGCTTATGAGACACAGATAAAAATCACAGAGACTCTGAAGATGGGAGAGGGCATGTCAGCGTACATAGTTTATAAAATAATCACCAAGGTTAGTGTTCAAGGTCTGCTGACTTCACCTGACTTGTAGTCTCAAATTGCTTAGTGTGAGAGAGGGAGATTGAAGGAGATGATGAAAGAATGAACTGTACTTTCAAAGTGTTATGAATTTGGTGTTCAGGCCTGTCTAACATTCTGTCTTTCTATCAATCACCTTTCATGCATTATTTTCCATAAATCACTTACGAGGCTAAATGAGGACAACAGCAACCTTATCAATATACACGTTATAAAGGCTAAGGAAATGTGCAAAACTCATGACATGACTCACCAATATTAATTATTGCTGAGGCAGTTGTTAATAGCTTTGGGAGACATACTGTACTACCAACAGCAGACGGATTACTATACTAGAGATGTATCATTATTATTAAAGGAACATGTGTACATGACTGAGATAGTGTTCACATAAAGGGACATATATACATGACTGAGATAGTGTTCACATAAAGGGACATGTATACATGAATGAGATAGTGTTCACATAAAGGGACATGTATACGTGACTGAGATAGTGTTCACATAAAGGGACATGTGTACATGACTGAGATAGTGTTCACATAAAGGGACATGTGTACATGACTGAGATAGTGTTCACATAAAGGGACATGTATACATGACTGAGATAGTGTTCACATAAAGGGACATGTATACATGACTGAGATAGTGTTCACATAAAGGGACATGTATACAAGACTGAGATAGTGTTCACATAAAGGGACATGTATACATGACTGAGATAGTGTTCACATAAAGGGACATGTATACATAACTGAGATAGTGTTCACATAAAGGGACATGTATACATGACTGAGATAGTGTTCACATAAAGGGACATGTATACATGACTGAGATAGTGTTCACATAAAGGGACATGTATACATGACTGAGATAGTGTTCACATAAAGGGACATGTATACAAGACTGAGATAAGTGTTCACATAAAGGGACATGTATACAAGACTGAGATAGGTGTTCAAAAAGGGACATGTATACATGACTGAGATAGTGTTCACATAAAGGGACATGTATACATACTGAGATAGTGTTCACATAAAGGGACATGTATACATGACTGAGATAGTGTTCACATAAGGGACATGTATACATGACTGAGATAGTGTTCACATAAAGGGACATGTATACATGACTGAGATAGTGTTCACATAAAGGGACATGTGTACATGACTGAGATGTGTTCACATAAAGGGACATGTATACATGACTGAGATAGTGTTCACATAAAGGGATGTGTACATGACTGAGATAGTGTTCACATAAAGGGACATGTATACATACTGAGATAGTGTTCACATAAAGGGACATGTATACAGACTGAGATAGTGTTCACATAAAGGGACATTATACAGACTGAGATAGTGTTCACATAAGGGACATGTATACTGACTGAGATAGTGTTCACATAAAGGGACATGTATACATGACTGAGATAGTGTTCACATAAAGGGACATGTTACATGACTGAGATATGTTCACATAAAGGGACAGTGACTGAGATAGTGTTCACATAAAGGGACATGTGTACATGACTGAGATAGTGTTCACATAAAGGACATGTGTACATGACTGAGATAGTGTTCACATAAAGGCATGTACATGACTGAGATAGTGTTCACATAAAGGGACATGTTACATGACTGAGATAGTGTTCACATAAAGGGACATGTATACATGACTGAGATAGTGTTCACATAAAGGGACATGTTACATGACTGAGATAGTGTACACATAAAGGGACTGTTACATGACTGAGATAGTGTTCACATAAAGGGACATGTATACATGACTGAGATAGTGTTCACATAAAGGGACATGGTACATGACTGAGATAGTGTTCACAAAAGTGGTACATAAGGGAATGTTACATGACTGAGATAGTGTTCACATAAAGGGACATGTATATGACTGAGATAGTGTTCACATAAAGGGACATGTATACATGAACTGAGATAGTGTTCACATAAAGGGACAGTGTGTACATGACTGAGATAGTGTTCACATAAAGGGACATGTATACATGACTGAGATAGTGTTCACATAAAGGGACATGTATACATGACTGAGATAGTGTTCCAATAAAGGGACATATATACATGACTGAGATAGTGTTCACATAAAGGGACATGTGTACATGACTGAGATAGTGTACACATAAAGGGACGTGTGTACATGACTGAGATAGTGTTCACATAAAGGGACATGTATACATGACTGAGATAGTGTTCACATAAAGGGACATGTGTACATGACTGAGATAGTAGTTCACCAATAAAGGGACGTGTGTACATGACTGAAGATAGTGTTCACATAAAGGGACATGTATACGTGACTGAGATAGTGTTCACATAAAGGGACATGTATACATGACTGAGATAGTGTTCACATAAAGGGACATGTGTACATGACTGAGATAGTGTTCACATAAAGGGACATGTATACATGACTGAGATAGTGTTCACATAAAGGGACATGTATACATAACTGAGATAGTGTTCACATAAAGGGACATGTATACAAGACTGAGATAGTGTTCACATAAAGGGACATGTGTACATGACTGAGATAGTGTTCACATAAAGGGACATGTATACATGACTGAGATAGTGTTCACATAAAGGGACATGTATACATGACTGAGATAGTGTTCACATAAAGGGACATGTATACATAACTGAGATAGTGTTCACATAAAGGGACGTGTGTACATGACTGAGATAGTGTTCACATAAAGGGACATGTATACATGACTGAGAGAGTGTTCACATAAAGGGACATGTATACATGACTGAGATAGTGTTCACATAAAGGGACATGTGTACATGACTGAGATAGTGTTCACATAAAGGGACATGTATACATGACTGAGATAGTGTTCACATAAAGGGACATGTATACATGACTGAGATAGTGTTCACATAAAGGGACATATATACATGACTGAGATAGTGTTCACATAAAGGGACATGTGTACATGACTGAGATAGTGTTCACATAAAGGGACATGTATACATGACTGAGATAGTGTTCACATAAAGGGACATGTATACATGACTGAGATAGTGTTCACATAAAGGGACATGTATACATGACTGAGATAGTGTTCACATAAAGGGACATGTATACGTGACTGAGATAGTGTTCACATAAAGGGACATGTATACATGACTGAGATAGTGTTCACATAAAGGGACATGTATACATGACTGAGATAGTGTTCACATAAAGGGACATGTATACATGACTGAGATAGTGTTCACATAAAGGGACATGTATACATGACTGAGATAGTGTTCACATAAAGGGACATGTATACATGACTGAGATAGTGTTCACATAAAGGGACATGTATACATGACTGAGAGAGTGTTCACATAAAGGGACATGTATACATGACTGAGATAGTGTTCACATAAAGGGACATGTATACATGACTGAGATAGTGTTCACATAAAGGGACATGTATACATGACTGAGATAGTGTTCACATAAAGGGACATGTATACATGACTGAGATAGTGTTCACATAGTTTGCATGTATATTTATAGGCATTGTTGATTTCTGTGGTTTCTTGTGGAAGATTGTTCCACGGCTGAGCTGTGGAGCACACTGTAACAAAACCGCCGGGGCTTGGACTGGTTTGCTACTATAGACAATATCCCACGCCTTTGCTCAAACCACCTCACATGCACTTCACATCTACAAGGCCCCACACAAGCCGGGACAGCTGAACCTCCCCCTCCCCAACCTAGGGTTTCCTACCCCAAGGGGGCTCGGACAAAACACCAGTCATACCACAGCACAAAGTCGTAGCTAACCGAACAAAATTTAATTCATAACTACGTCAACTGCAACACAGAGAAGGATGGCTGAAAGCCGGACTATAAGACAATATGTACATGAGCAGATCTACAGATGATTCGTCTTCATCATAGAGACTGTGACTATAGTTCGTGCGGTTGCCCTGTCGTGGTCACGACTCACCCAGGAACCTCCAGTGGACAGGAACTCCAAGGTCTGATGCCTCTCCAAAGTTCCCTCTTCCTTCAGTGTTCCAACTCGGGATGATCAAGCGTAGTACCACTGCCTGACCGACACTGCAAGGTGATCAAGGATCCTCCCTTGATGTCGTACTATATCACCGTCACACTCTACGGATGAAGTCTGGGCCGACCCTAGACTACTAGCTGTCTCCCAACTGCAGACAAGTACGTGTAGCACCGTACCCTAAAGTTCAAGAGCCGGGATGCTCTTCTGTCTCATAAGTGACTGACACACTGATACGTCACCATTTAACATGAGCGTTCGCTCCACATAAACACAATGCACTAAAGTTTTGGGGGGGTTTTTTTCCCCCAAAAAAAAAAAACCCCCTAGGTAAAAAACCCCCCCTTTTTTTTAAAGGTTTCCAAACCCCCCACTCAAAAAGGAAAAAATAAATTAATATTTTCCCCCCCAAGGGGGGTTTGGTCCCAAAAAAAATTTTTTGAACGAACCCAAAGCCGGCCGGAAAAGGCCCATAAAAAAAAAAAAAAAAAAAAAAAAAAAAAAAAAAAAAAAAAAAAAAAAAAAAAAAAAAAAAAAAAAAAAAAAAAAAAAAAAAAAAAAAAAAAAAAAAAAAAAAAAAAAAAAAAAAAAAAAAAAAAAAAAAAAAAACCAGGCCAAAATGGGGGCCCCCCCCCCCTGGTTAAACAGAGATCACTTCCATCAACTTTGAAATTCACTTCCTTGCAATCATCAAGGTTCTCACTGAGTTCGAATTCCACCAGTGCTCCACTGGCTAGAATCAACAGACGTTGTCTTGGATCCTATCGGGATCTGTTGACACTCGTCGGACTCTCTGCGGCGGTCATAACATAGACCTACCGTCTTATTCGGTACTCAGACTTTTCAATCGTTTATCTCGGCAGATTCCGATGACCGCTCCCAGTAATGCCTTAACCATCATCTTGATCGGCACTGGAATGAGCCGGTCCATTAGAGCTCATGGTTAAACTCTGAAATCTCCTTAGGTATAGCAATAACAAATCCTGTGATATACAATCACAATCTTGACTGCTGATGTCCCGCTCTGGCCGCGCACACTGACATCAACTTTCAGCAGCTAATTTCTGCGATCGTTCTACGATGAGGTCCGGCTGGCGACTGATCACGCCCAGCTAAGTGCGTCGTCACAATGCCTTCACTGCTTGAGTGAATTCCATGGTCCACGGAGACGTCCTGCGTCACGGATTGTTCGACCATCCCGTGTTCCATGAGGCAATTGTGAGTCTAGCGTGATCTTGACCACGTACGCACTTACTGGGGGAGATTCTAGATTTCTCTAGAAATAACCAGAATAGTGACGTCAGGCACTACTTTCGTGGGGAAACCCCCTATTTATTGTTATTAATTCCAGGGAGACTAACCCTTCACCATCCCATCAAAGGGATATAACTCAGAGACCAGACTATCTGCAGTCATTTCGTCACACACACTAAGCTTCTTTTGCATAAATCTGTTGTAGGCTTCGGGTTAGGTCATATATTTAGTTGTTTGCTAAGTTAGGCAGCATGACGATGGAGGTGACGGCAGTTACACAGGCTTTCATATGGCTGGAATCACAGCATTATACCAACGTGTGTGTACTAAGTGATTCAATGAGCATGATTCAGAAGGTCGAAGCTGGATCTGTACGTAGACAGTGGACTGAGTCACTGCGGAAGTCTGTTGTCTGTAAAGTCACCTTCATCTTCGTCCCGGGACATGAGGGAGTCGAGGGAAATTAACGAGCTGATAAACTGGCTGGCTCTGCACCCCCTGTAGATGGCCAGCCCATGGATCGTGCCGATGTTATTAATGTCCTTAAAGATATGCTGAGAACAGAGGACTTTGACGTCAGTGAATCCACATCGCTGTCCAGGATGAAAGACTTGGGAGTAAGAATCGGCACGGCCAGATGCGAGAGGTACATCGGGAAAACGAGGTGCCTCATCAACCAACACAGAACTGGCACTATTAGCCACCGGATGCTGATGCATATGCTGGGGGGAGGATCTGAGCATCTATGGACCTGTCCGAAGTGCAATGAAGATACCCCAACTGATAACATATAACTGATAGAGGTTAGATTTCTATCAATGATGAGGCCTAATGCTTTGTGCGTAATTACACTTTCTACTGGCATGTTATCAATGTGGAGCTGAAGTGAGTTATGTAAATTTAGAGTTTGTCTGTTGTTTATAATGTAGATTTTGAGGAGAGAAATGAGGGAGGGGGGGGGAGAAAGAATGACACTGAGTAGGCCAATTGCACAGAAAACATAAACACACTTTTGGTGTTATAAAAATGTGTGGCTTAATTTAGTATTAATTATCCAGTACAGATTCAGCTGCAGGATTAGGTGACTGTATGATTGCTTGCTCAACTGGCATGACACATCAGGACACTGACTTTATCACTTGCCACATTTTCAGGTGTCATGACACATGTCGGTTGGACAGTCTTGGTCAGAAGGTGCTACAACTGAACATTTGGTAATAGACATAGACATGTGTCCATATTTGAACAATTTCTCATTAACACAGGCAGCAGTCTACACATATGTTCTCTGGAATGTGTGTCTATGCCTCAACTCAGTGTGTGCTTGTGAACCTGTCGTGTACATGTTGTACTCTGGAATGTGTGTACTCAGTGTATGTTTGTGAACCCTGTGGTGTACATGTTATTCTCTGGATTGTATGAACTCAGTGTATGCTTGTGAACCTGTGGTGTACATGTTGTTCTCTGAAATATGTGAACTTAGTGTATGTTTGTGAACCCTGTGGTGTACATGTTGTTCTCTGAAATATGTGAACTTAGTGTATGTTTGTGAACCCTGTGGTGTACATGTTGTACTCTGGATTGTGTGAACTCAGTGTATGCTTGTGAACCTGTGGTGTACAGGTTATTCTCTGGAATGTATGAACTCAGTGTATTTTGTGAACCCTATGGTGTACATGTTGTTCTCTGAAATATGTGAACTTAGTGTATGTTTGTGAACCCTGTGGTGTACATGTTGTACTCTGGAATGTATGAACTCAGTGTATGTTTGTGAACCCTATGGTGTACATGTTGTTCTCTGAAATATGTGAACTTAGTGTATGTTTGTGAACCCTGTGGTGTACATGTTGTACTCTGGAATGTGTGAACTTAGTGTATGTTTGTGAACCCTGTGGTGTACATGTTGTACTCTGGATTGTGTGAACTCAGTGTATGCTTGTGAACCTGTGGTGTACATGTTATTCTCTGGATTGTATGAACTCAGTGTATGTTTGTGAACCCTGTGGTGTACATGTTGTACTCTGGAATGTGTGAACTTAGTGTATGTTTGTGAACCCTGTGGTGTACATGTTATTCTCTGGATTGTATGAACTCAGTGTATGCTTGTGAACTCTGTGGTGTACATGTTGTACTCTGGATTGTGTGAACTCAGTGTATGTTTGTGAACCCTGTGGTGTACATGTTGTACTCTGGAATGTGTGAACTTAGTGTATGTTTGTGAACCCTGTGGTGTACATGTTGTACTCTGGAATGTGTGTACTCAGTGTATGTTTGTGAACCCTGTGGTGTACATGTTATTCTCTGGATTGTATGAACTCAGTGTATGTTTGTGAACCCTGTGGTGTACATGTTGTACTCTGGAATGTGTGAACTTAGTGTATGTTTGTGAACCCTGTGGTGTACATGTTGTACTCTGGTATGTGTGAACTTAGTGTATGCTTGTGAACCCTGTGGTGTACATGTTATTCTCTGGAATGTGTGAACTCAGTGTATGTTTGTGAACACTGTGGTGTACATGTACTCTGGAATGTGTGAACTCAGTGTATGTTTGTGAACACTGTGGTGTACATGTTGTACTCTGGAATGTGTGAACTCAGTGTATGTTTGTGAACACTGTGGTGTACATGTTGTACTCTGGAATGTGTGAACTCAGTGTATGTTTGTGAACACTGTGGTGTACATGTTTTACTCTGGAATGTGTGAACTCAGTGTATGTTTGTGAACACTGTGGTGTACATGTTGTTCTCTGGATTGTGTGAACTCAGTGTATGTTTGTGAACCCTGTGGTGTACATGTTGTACTCTGGAATGTGTGAACTCAGTGTATGTTTGTGAACACTGTGGTGTACATGTTGTACTCTGGAATGTGTGAACTCAGTGTATGTTTGTGAACACTGTGGTGTACATGTTGTTCTCTGGAATGTGTGAACTCAGTGTATGTTTGTGAACCCTGTGGTGTACATGTTGTACTCTGGAATGTGTGAACTCAGTGTATGTTTGTGAACCCTGTGATGTACATCTTGCAGACCACCAACCCTGCATTCCGACGCCCAGAGAGTGCCGTGCTGCGTCGCTTCAGTGACTTCCTGGGTCTACAGGCCAAGTTGACAGAGAAACACTTGCCGCTGGGCGTCATAGTTCCTCCAGCCCCAGAGAAGAGTGTCATAGGTTAGTGTTGTGTGCACACGTTTATACAGAGAAGAGTGTCATAGATTAGTGAAGTGTGCACATGTTCATACAGTTGCTGGAACTCTCTTTGTTTATATAGGATGTTATTATCTTAGCAGGATAGTCAGAGTCAGCATAGTCATAGGATAGTCACAGACAGGATAATCAGTTAGTCACAGACAGGACAGTCACAGACAAGATAGTTACAGTCCAGGACAGTTACAAACAAAACATTCTCAGACAAAACGTCAGAGACAGGATAATCAGTTAGTCACTGTCAGGATAGTCCACAGACAGGATAATCAGTTAGTCACTGTCAGGATAGTCACAGACAGGATAATCAGTTAGTCACAGACAGGACAGTCACAGACAGGATAATCAGTTAGTCACAGACAGGACAGTCACAGACAAGATCGTTACAGTCAGGACAGTTACAAACAAAACAGTCTCAGACAAAACGTCAGAGCAGGATAATCAGTTAGTCACTGTCAGAATAGTCACAGACAGGATAATCAGTTAGTCACAGACAGGACAGTCACAGACAGGATAATCAGTTAGTCGCAGACAGGACAGTCATAGACAAGATAGTTACAGTCAGGACAGTTACAAACACAATAGTCACAGACAAAACAGTCACAGACAACATAGTTACAGTCAGGACAGTTACAAACACAACAGTCACAGACAAAACAGTTACAGACAAAACAGTCACAGACAGGATAGTTACAGTCAGGACAGTTACAAACACAACAGTCACAGACAAAACAGTCACAGACAGGACAGTCACAGTCAGGACAGTCACAGACAGGACAGTCACAGGCAAAACAGTCACAGACAGGATAGTTACAGTCAGGACAGTTACAGTCATGACAGTCACAGAATAAGACAGCGACTAAGGAGATGTTATTGTTGTGGAGTAATGCTGATAAGGAAGGATGTAACATAGTTACAGTGAGTGTTTGACAGTCGACAACAGATGGCATCAGACTGTTCTGGGCTTAGGTGTGATACTTGTCAATGCAATGTCATGCATTTATCTGAGGGTCATACTGTGCACTGATGTAACAGTGCTCATTGTTCTGTGTACATTATGTGAAATGACTTGATTGTGGAGATACACATACAAAGGCGATGCTCCAATAGAATGTTAGTGTTGAACACCTGAATTGTGTGAGTTAAACCAATATAAGAATGAATGTTGATGAGAATAATACAACAGGAACTGGGACACCAAGTGCAGATGACAGACAGTCCAATGCAGTAGGTGGTCATCAGTTAAATCAATTATGGCACAGTGATACAAAACAGCATCTCAGCATAAATTAGCCACCACAGAAATTGGTATCAGTCATGCAGCATGATCACTACTGATTATGACATCGGTAGGTCCATCACAGGTGCAGTCTATAGAATGATCACCAGATGTAGCTGTAGGGCAGGTTACAGGAAGTAATGGTCAAGGCAACCTTGGTGCACCTGCGTGGTAGTGGTGACTGACCAGTGGTGACTGACCAGCAAGTGGAACGGCTGAGAGAAGCCAGGAGGTTGTGGGTAGGGGAGGCCACTGACTGCTTATTGCTGAACACAAGTCACATGACTGCACTCATAACCCTCTATCTCCCTCAGGAGATGTTGTTCTGTGTGGATGCTAACTGACTGACTGACCGACCGACTGCCCGGGCCCCGGCCAACCGACCGACCAACCGACTGACCGACCGACTGACTGACTGCACTTGTCTTCTTCTTTTTCATTATCACAACTTACTGACCATCTACTCTGGTATTTGCTGACCATCTACTCTGATAGTTGCTGATGATCTACTCTGGTATTTGCTGATGATCTACCCTGGTATGGGTCACAAACAGGAGGGTTTGGGAAACCACAACTGACAGTCCCCACAATCGACATCTAACACTAGTTGTGGCCTATGCACACTGTTGTCCCACTGAGTGCTGTATCATTACACACAGTCTGTCCCTGATCACTGTGCCCAGTGAAAGTCTGTCTATGTGAACATGGCCCATTCTCAAACACCAACCAACCTTCCCTCTGGTGGCCATGGAGTGACGTATGCCCAGGACAACTTGTACTCATCACATAGTGGAGACACACTGCTAGCCCATATGGTTTAGCACCCAGCAGCTCCCGGATGTGTTCTGTGGGCAGCATATGCTCTCTGACCTCCTGCAACATGTTCAGGTGCCCTGGTCACGAGGCTTTGGGTTTATCCTGAATTTACGTGATCATCAGAAAATGCCACTCGGAGAGTTGTTTCAATCCGAGAGCATAAGGCCTGCAGGGGGCAAGGGCACTGGTCACTGAATAGCTGTGATTTGTGTGTGTCAAGGTAGACAGGTGAGAATAGACTGATGTTTTTTTATGCTTGCCCTGATCCTGTGTGGTTACAGCCCAAGTGATTTAGTTGTGTCATCTCCATGCAGGCATGACCAAAGTCAAGATGTCCAAGAAGACTCAGGCTCGGCAGATTTTATAGAGAGACGACGAGCAGCGCTGGAAAGGTAGGGTCCCCACCGCATGCAACTCATTGTGTGGTTGTTGTGTTCACAATGTGTGGTTTTATGTTCACATTTTGTGGTTATTGTGTCACTTAGTGTATGCTTTGTGAACCCTGTAGTGTACATGTTATTCTCTGGAATGTGTGAAATCAGTGTATGTTTGTGAACCCTGTGGTGTACATGTTGTACTCTGGTATGTGTGAACTTAGTGTATGCTTGTGAACCCTGTGGTGTACATGTTATTCTCTGGAATGTGTGAACTCAGTGTATGTTTGTGAACACTGTGGTGTACATGTTGTACTCTGGAATGTGTGAACTCAGTGTATGTTTGTGAACACTGTGGTGTACATGTTGTACTCTGGAATGTGTGAACTCAGTGTATGTTTGTGAACACTGTGGTGTACATGTTGTACTCTGGAATGTGTGAACTCAGTGTATGTTTGTGAACACTGTGGTGTACATGTTGTTCTCTGGATTGTGTGAACTCAGTGTATGTTTGTGAACCCTGTGGTGTACATGTTGTACTCTGGAATGTGAGAACTCAGTGTATGCTTGTGAACCTGTGGTGTACATGTTATTCTCTGGATTGTATGAACTCAGTGTATGTTTTGAACCCTGTGGTGTACATGTTATTCTCTGGAATGTGAGAACTCAATGTATGTTTGTGAACCCTGTGGTGTACATGTTGTACTCTGGTATGTGTGAACTCAGTGTATGCTTGTGAACCTTGTAGTGTACATGTTATTCTATGGAATGTGTGAACTCAGTGTATGTTTGTGAACCCTGTGGTGTACATGTTGTACTCTGGTATGTGTGAACTTAGTGTATGCTTGTGAACCCTGTGGTGTACATGTTATTCTCTGGAATGTGTGAACTCAGTGTATGTTTGTGAACACTGTGGTGTACATGTTGTACTCTGGAATGTGTGAACTCAGTGTATGTTTGTGAACACTGTGGTGTACATGTTGTACTCTGGAATGTGTGAACTCAGTGTATGTTTGTGAACACTGTGGTGTACATGTTGTACTCTGGAATGTGTGAACTCAGTGTATGTTTGTGAACACTGTGGTGTACATGTTTTTCTCTGGATTGTGTGAACTCAGTGTATGTTTGTGAACCCTGTGGTGTACATGTTGTACTCTGGAATGTGTGAACTCAGTGTATGTTTGTGAACCCTGTGATGTACATCTTGCAGACCACCAACCCTGCATTCCGACGCCCAGAGAGTGCCGTGCTGCGTCGCTTCAGTGACTTCCTGGGTCTACAGGCCAAGTTGACAGAGAAACACTTGCCGCTGGGCGTCATAGTTCCTCCAGCCCCAGAGAAGAGTGTCATAGGTTAGTGTTGTGTGCACACGTTCATACAGAGAAGAGTGTCATAGATTAGTGAAGTGTGCACACGTTCATACAGTTGCTGGAACTCTCTTTGTTTATATAGGATGTTATTATCTTAGCAGGATAGTCAGAGTCAGCATAGTCATAGGATAGTCACAGACAGGATAATCAGTTAGTCACAGACAGGACAGTCACAGACAAGATAGTTACAGTCAGGACAGTTACAAACAAAACATTCTCAGACAAAACGTCAGAGACAGGATAATCAGTTAGTCACTGTCAGGATAGTCACAGACAGGATAATCAGTTAGTCACTGTCAGGATAGTCACAGACAGGATAATCAGTTAGTCACAGACAGGACAGTCACAGACAGGATAATCAGTTAGTCACAGACAGGACAGTCACAGACAAGATAGTTACAGTCAGGACAGTTACAAACAAAACAGTCTCAGACAAAACGTCAGAGCAGGATAATCAGTTAGTCACTGTCAGAATAGTCACAGACAGGATAATCAGTTAGTCACAGACAGGACAGTCACAGACAGGATAATCAGTTAGTCGCAGACAGGACAGTCATAGACAAGATAGTTACAGTCAGGACAGTTACAAACACAACAGTCACAGACAAAACAGTCACAGACAAGATAGTTACAGTCAGGACAGTTACAAACACAACAGTCATAGACAAAACAGTCACAGACAGGACAGTCACAGACAAAACAGTCACAGACAGGATAGTTACAGTCAGGACAGTTACAAACACAACAGTCACAGACAAAACAGTCACAGACAGGACAGTCACAGTCAGGACAGTCACAGACAGGACAGTCACAGGCAAAACAGTCACAGACCGGATAGTTACAGTCAGGACAGTTACAGTCATGACAGTCACAGAATAAGACAGCGACTAAGGAGATGTTATTGTTGTGGAGTAATGCTGATAAGGAAGGATGTAACAGAGTTACAGTGAGTGTTTGACAGTCGACAACAGATGGCATCAGACTGTTCTGGGCTTAGGTGTGATACTTGTCAATGCAATGTCATGCATTTATCTGAGGGTCATACTGTGCACTGATGTAACAGTGCTCATTGTTCTGTGTACAATTATGTGAAATGACTTGATTGTGGAGATACACATACAAAGGCGATGCTCCAATAGAATGTTAGTGTTGAACACCTGAATTGTGTGAGTTAAACCAATATAAGAATGAATGTTGATGAGAATAATACAACAGGAACTGGGACACCAAGTGCAGATGACAGACAGTCCAATGCAGTAGGTGGTCATCAGTTAAGATCAATTATGGCACAGTGATACAAAACAGCATCTCAGCATAAATTAGCCACCACAGAAATTGGTATCAGTCATGCAGCATGATCACTACTGATTATGACATCGGTAGGTCCATCACAGGTGCAGTCTATAGAATGATCACCAGATGTAGCTGTAGGGCAGGTTACAGGAAGTAATGGTCAAGGCAACCTTGGTGCACCTGCGTGGTAGTGGTGTCTGACCAGTGGTGACTGACCAGCAAGTGGAACGGCTGAGAGAAGCCAGGAGGTTGTGGGTAGGGGAGGCCACTGACTGCTTATTGCTGAACACAAGTCACATGACTGCACTCATAACCCTCTATCTCCCTCAGGAGATGTTGTTCTGTGTGGATGCTAACTGACTGACTGACCGACCGACTGACCGGACCGACCGACCGACCGACCGACTGACTGACTGACTGACTGCACTTGTCTTCTTCTTTTTCATTATCACAACTTACTGACCATCTACTCTGGTATTTGCTGACCATCTACTCTGATAGTTGCTGATGATCTACTCTGGTATTTGCTGATGATCTACCCTGGTATGGGTCACAAACAGGATGGTTGGAGACACAACTGACAGTCCCCACAATCGACATCTAACACTAGTTGTGGCCTATGCACACTGTTGTCCCACTGAGTGCTGTATCATTACACAGCAGTCTGTCCCTGATCACTGTGCCCAGTGAAAGTCTGTCTATGTGAACATGGCCCATTCTCAACACCAACCAACCTTCCCTCTGGTGGCCATGGAGTGACGTATGCCCAGGACAAGCTTGTACTCATCACATAGTGGAGACACACTGCTAGCCCATATGTTCAGCACCCAGCAGCTCTGGATGTGTTCTGTGGGCAGCATATGCTCTCTGACCTCCTGCAACATGTTCAGGTGCCCTGGTCACGAGGCTGAGTTCATCCTGAAGTCACGTGATCATCAGAAAATGCCACTCGGAGAGTTGTTTCAATCCAGAGAGCATAAGGCCTGCAGGGGGCAAGGGCACTGGTCACTGAATAGCTGTGATTGTGTGTGTCAAGGTAGACAGGTGAGAATAGACTGATGTTCTTTATGCTTGCCCTGATCCTGTGTGGTTACAGCCCAAGTGATTTAGTTGTGTCATCTCCATGCAGGCATGACCAAAGTCAAGATGTCCAAGGAAGACTCAGGCTCGGCAGATTTTATAGAGAGACGACGAGCAGCGCTGGAAAGGTAGGGTCCCCACCGCATGCAACTCATTGTGTGGTTGTTGTGTTCACAATGTGTGGTTATTATGTTCACATTTTGTGGTTATTGTGTTCACATTGTGTGGTTGAGCATAATGAGCAAGAATGCGAGGACTTCTACGAAGACATACATGATGTGCTAAATAAAATAGATAAGCAGGACAACATCATAGTTATGGGAGACTTCAATGCAAGACTAAGACATAACAGAGTGGGCATAGAAAAACACCTGGGAGCATTTGGAGATCAGCAAAATGAAAGGAATGATAACGGAAGTAGACTGATAGAGCTTTGCAGCCAACACAACCTCTATATAACAAACACATTCTATAAACACAAAGATTCGCAAGTATACACCTGGTATAAATGGAACAATCTAGATACTAAAAGCCAAATTGATTTTATATTAACAAGAAATAAAAGAAAGAGAAATATATTAGATGCAAGAGCAGTGCCCAATTTCAGTATAAACACAGATCATAAAGCAGTCGTTGCCACAATAAGAACCATTAGAAGAAGAAAACAAAGAGCAGGAAAATACATGCCATGCGAATCAGTAAACTTAAAAAACCTTAAAGACGAGGCAGTAAGGGAAAATTATGAGAAAGAACTAACTGAACTCTTTGTAAAATTACCTACGGAAAGAAAAACAGTGGAAGAAGAATGGGAGATGTTCAAATCAAGCATTTTAAATACTGCAAAAATAACATGCGGAACCACGAAAAAACGCAAAACACGGATAAAGAAAATAACAAGTTGGTGGAACGCAGAAGTAAAGAAAGCGGTAAAAGAAAAAAAGGAAAAATATAAAAAGTGGTTGAAGAGCAAACAGGAATGTGATTACAGAGAATACAGAATAGCGAGAAGACATGTGAGTAGAATAGTAAAGAGGGAAAAACAAAAAGACTGGGAAGAGTATGGAGAAACCCTAAATAAAAACTACAAGGAGGCAACCAGAAACTTCTACAAAAAGATAAGTGCAATGCGAACCAGAGGAGAACCCTTTGACCCAACTGAAATAATTAACAGCGAAAATGGAGAACCAATAAGTGAACAAAAACAGATCCTAATAAGATGGAAGCAGTATTTCGAACAACTTCTCAACATCCCATCTGATGTCACAGGAATTCAAGAGACCTACACAGATGTCACCGAGGAACTAGAACCAGACATACTAAAGAAGAAATTATAGAAGCCATCAGATTAGCCCCATTAAACAAATCACCAGGACAGGATGAAATACCAAATGAACTAATTAAAGCAGCAAGGGAAGTAGGAACAGCTTGGCTACATAGACTATTCAACCATGTTTGGGTAGAACAACAGACACCACGAGACTGGGGAAACGCCATAATTATCCCAATTTGGAAAAACAAAGGCAGCAAAAGAGATTGCACACAATACAGAGGCATTTCACTGTTGAGTCATACTGGGAAAATATTTTGCAAAATTCTTGAAAAAAGATTACGAACTACTTTAGAACCCCAGCTAAGCGAAACGCAGCTTGGATTTAGGAAAAACAAAGGATGCACAGACGCCATTTTTGCTCTTAGACAACTTATAGAAAAATCAATTGAATTCAATGAAACACTCTACTTAGCCTTTGTCGACCAAGAAAAGGCATTTGATAGGGTAGATAGAAACAAGCTGTGGGAAATCCTTAAACAATATGGAGTGAGTACACATCTAACAAACCTATGTAGAAGTTTATACAACAACAGTGAATGCATAGTGAGAGCAACTGGAGAACACTCAGAACCCTTCACCATAAGATCTGGAGTACGACAAGGTTGTGTCCTGTCCCCTCTCTTGTTCATAACATATATAGACAACATATGTAAAGAAACCAGCCAAGCAGAGACAGCAAGAATACCGCATGACGAGAACACAGAAGAAGAACCATCTGCAAATCTAACCATTAGAGAACTCCTGTTTGCGGACGACCAAGCACTAATAGCAAAATCAGAAGCTGAATTACAAGACCACATGAATAGTCTAAACGAAATGTGTAGGGAACATAACATGAAAATTAGCACAAGCAAAACAGAGGTAATGACTATAACTAAAGACGGAACAACCTGAAGCTTTACCACAACCACACTAAACACAATGACCCTCAAACAATCAAAGCTTCAAGCATGTATAATTCATCAAATGGCAGCAGAAGCGTCAAATAGGGCAATAGGCAAATCACTCAAGACAAATGGCACCAAACAGACAATAATCATTGATTATGTGTTTTCGGGATTTGAAATTTAAATATTTCCAACCCACTCTGGCAACGCCGATCCAAATCTGGTGTGAACTAAGGACACGTAAATATGGAAGCACTATACTGAGTTTGAAGAATATTGAGCTTCAGTAGTGCATATCCGACGGATCAGAAACAGTCCGGATCACGCGGGTGAAGGGCTGTGTAACACGCAGACACACTGGTCAAATGATCACAACAGAACCCTCACAACGCCACCCAATGAGGTATGCCAAGATTGGCAATCGAGGACGAGTCCGTCAAACGATGGGACCGGGAAAGGGTCAGGACTTCCATGGCAAGGATACCAGGCCTCCTAAACCGGAGCAAACTATTATGTGTTTGGGATTTGAAACTAAATATTGAGCAAACCCACTACTGGAAGCCGAGATTCTGGTTGAATAGTATCCACATCAATATGGAAGCATATACACGAGTGTGCCCCATTTGAGCTTTACAGTAGTGCTATCCCTGACCGGATCCTGAAACAGTCCGGATCCGCGTGTGAAGTGGGTGTGTTAACGCAGTCCCCCTGGTACCCAAATGATTTACATGAATAATTCACCCATTGTGGCTATGCTCAAGATTGCCCAATCGCGACTGACGTCCGTCAACCATTGGACCCAACATCAGGACTTCTCACTGGCAAGGAACACCAGGCCTCCTAAATCCAGTGAGAATAACAGATTTGTGGTTGTTTGGGATTGAAATTTAAATATTGAGAAAACCTATCTGGCACGCCGATCGCATTCTGGTATGAACTATGGCTATCCACGTCATATGGAAGCTATACTCGAGTTTCCGCCCTAAATTTGCTTCAATTAGTAAATTGCCTAACTGGAATCGGTGAAAAAACAGAAGGAATGATCTTGAAAGGTTTAACATCCTAGCAATGGAATTCTAAATGGTCATCTTTCCCGAAATCCGGAGCTTCATTTGGCTATGTTCTAGACAGCCTGGCCAGTTATGCTCGCATTGGCCTATAGTGGTCCAGATAGACTGTCTCTGGCATATGGAATCGCTTAATGTGAGTCATAATCTTGGTTGGTGTTTATGGCTTGGCTATTGAATATTGAGCATCAGACCACACTCTGGCCAGATGTTCTTGTATAGGTATCGTATAGACTCTGGTCCCCATTATGTTCTTGGCTATGTGAGTCTTAACGGCACTTGGAGTATGTTTTCCTATTGGAGTCAAACCCTACAGTTGCTTCATTGGTGTCATTAGACTCTGCAGTTATGTTTGCTATTGGGTAGCTTAGACCGCCTGGCAGTTATGTTCTGGCTATTGGTATCATGACCCCTGGCCATTATGTTCTTGCTATTGGAGTTTGCCCGGCATTATTTGGCTATTGGTCGTCCCATTAGACTGCCTGGTCAGTTATGTTCCACTTAGCATTTGACACCGTATTATTCTATTGAACCCTACGATTGTGTTTTGTTGGTATTAGACCTGCCTCCATTAGTTCTTGGCTATTGGGTAGTCATTAGACTGCCTGGCCAGTTATGTTCTCATCTTTTAGGCATTCATTGGACAAACTGACCAATTGTCTATTGAACCCAACGATTGTGATTTTGTTTTAGGTACTTGATACGAACCGCTATGCACCCAACTCTTGTCAGTGACCCAGATTTCAGAGAGTTCTTGGAAAAAGATGGAGATCTTCCCAAATCTACGAGCACATCGGCTCTGAGTGGAGCTGGTGTTAAGCGGCTGTTTAGTAAAGTTGGAGAATCATTCGACAAAATCACACTCAAGGTGGAGGAGAGCGACGAGGTGAGTCCTCTTCTTCTTCAATCCATTAGTCTCCTACCACCTCCTGAAGTTACCTCCAGCCTTCTACCACTCCTGCAACTGCCTCCAGGTCCTGCCTATATTATTCATCTCTGTCTACATTCTCTTCCCAGTGTGTTCTGAAGTGCCCCTCTATATTGTTGAACCTAATGGTTCTAAACCAGGACTTTCTTATTATAATATTGTCAGGTGTTCTCAGTGTGTCTCCTTGTCTGTAATATTTTCAGGTGTTCTCAGTGTGTCTCCTTGCCTATAATATTGTCAGGTGTTCTCAGTGTGTCTCCTTGCCTATAATATTGTCAGGTGTTCTCAGTGTGTCTCCTTGCCTATATTATTGTCCGGTTTTCTCAGTGTGTCTCCTTGCCTATAATATTGTCAGGTTTTCTCAGTGTGTCTCCTTGCCTATAATATTGTCAGGTGTTCTCAGTGTGTCTCCTTGCCTATAATATTGTCCGGTTTTCTCAGTTGTCTCCTTGCCTATAATATTGTCAGGTGTTCTCAGTGTGTCTCCTTGCCTATATTATTGTCCGGTTTTCTCAGTGTGTCTCCTTGCCTATAATATTGTCAGGTTTTCTCAGTGTGTCTCCTTGCCTATAATATTGTCAGGTTTTCTCATTGTGTCTCCTTGCCTATAATATTGTCCGGTTTTCTCAGTGTGTCTCCTTGCCTATAATATTGTCAGGTTTTCTCAGTGTGTCTCCTTGCCTATAATATTGTCAGGTGTTCTCAGTGTGTCTCCTTGCCTATAATATTGTCCGGTTTTCTCAGTGTGTCTCCTTGCCTATAATATTGTCAGGTTTTCTCAGTGTGTCTCCTTGCCTATATTATTGTCAGGTGTTCTCAGTGTGTCTCCTTGCCTATAATAATGTCAGGTTTTCTCAGTGTGTCTCGCCTATAATATTGTCAGGTTTTCTCAGTGTGTCTCCTTGTCTATAATATTCTCAGGTTTTCTCAGTGTGCCTCCTTGCCTATAATATAGTCAGGTTTTCTCAGTGTGTCTCCTTGCCTATAATATTGTCCGGTTTTCTCAGTGTGTCTCCTTGCCTATAATATTGTCAGGTTTTCTCAGTGTGTCTCCTTGCCTATAATATTGTCAGGTGTTCTCAGTGTGTCTCCTTGCCTATAATATTGTCCGGTTTTCTCAGTGTGTCTCCTTGCCTATAATATTGTCAGGTTTTCTCAGTGTGTCTCCTTGCCTATAATATTGTCCGGTTTTCTCAGTGTGTCTCCTTGCCTATAATATTGTCAGGTTTTCTCAGTGTGTCTCCTTGCCTATAATATTGTCAGGTTTTCTCAGTGTGTCTCCTTGCCTATAATATTGTCCGGTTTTCTGAGTGTGTCTCCTTGCCTATAATATTGTCAGGTTTTCTCAGTGTGTCTCCTTGCCTATAATATTGTCAGGTGTTCTCAGTGTGTCTCCTTGCCTATAATATTGTCCGGTTTCCTCAGTGTGTCTCCTTGCCTATAATATTGTCAGGTTTTCTCAGTGTGTCTCCTTGCCTATAATATTGTCAGGTGTTCTCAGTGTGTCTCCTTGACCATGGCATGCAGCGTTTTCCTCACCTCTTGGCTGGCTGCAGAATGTCTAGTTGTCTCCCATAGCTTGGCATGAGTGATCCTGGCATGAGCTGTTTGAGTTTATTTGTCATCGCGCTAGTCTTTCTCCATATTTTGATCCAAACAGTGCTACTGGTGGCACGTGCAAGTTCAATATTCTTAGTTTCTCCAGCCTCTTTTAAAACATTTTGATTACTCATGTTTGCTGATCAGGGAATTATTAACACAGTTTTCCTCTCTGATTTCTGTATAGTTTAATTTCTGTGATTTGTGCAGAAATATTGACAGTTTTCCTCTCATATGATTTCTGTGTGGTTTTAATTTGTGATTTGTGCAGAAATGTTGATGCCATGTGCATGGTGTTTCATTTCAGTGGTTCGAGGAGAAGCAGCAGCAAGTTGAAGCCCTGTTCCTGCAGCTGAGAAAACTACACGCCAGCTTGGAGATTTTGTCACAACATCGCAGAGGTATGTCTGGCTGAGCTGTATGTCTGTCTGACACTGGACGTCTTCATTGACAGTGATACAGTCTGTTCACAGAGAGAATGTGGAAGTGTGACCCAGCAGTGGGACCTGGTGCTGGCCTGATGACACAGAGTCTGAAGGTGTTGTTGGCAACATAATGTTCATTTTGATGGCAATTTTTTTTTTTAGGGGGGGGGGGGGGGGTGTTGTTGTTTAGAAATTATATGAAACTGTGCTGGACATTGAGACAGTCAGGAGGGAGTAAACCCAACTGGAAAATGAGACGGTTTTCTAATGTCTTATGATCACGTTCATGAGATGTGTAAGATTTGATAGCCGTGACCTTTATGTCGGCCATGCCACAGTGGTCAGAACTGTTAAAGTGTATGGATACCGGGTTGGGGGGGGGGGGGGGGGGTTGCTCTGAGAAGACATTGCAAGAGATAGAGTCTCATTCATTCATTCATTCATTCAGTAGCATGTCCTTTGCAGAACCTCGCTCCCATAACAACCTTCCGGAAAACCTCTCGATCGTAAGCAAGATGTCCCACATCCGATACACCCATCTGGAGATCATCCGCCACATCCTGCACCCATCTTCTCTTTGGCCTTCCTCTTCCTCTCTTCCCAGGCATATACCCCTCCATTATTGTTCTCTCCAAACTTTTGTGACGTTTCAAGTCACCAAAATATTTCAATTTTCTTTGTTTTATCGTCTTTAATAGCCAACTTTCTTCAATATCTGCTCTTGAAGTATGGATGCATTGGATAGGTTCTGCCTGGAGAATAGATAGATATTCTTGGCAGCCATATTATGGGGATGAAAGGTGAGTGAAAGGATAGGTCTGTTGTTGCATGGTTTCGGCCTGGAGGACAGAGTCTCGGTCTGAAGGCGGAAGAAATCCAACATTTCATGGGCTTTTTGATGGAAGTCGTTATTATCCTGACAGAGCCGTTGGAGATGTACCAATTGGGAGAAAGGAATAGAATCCTTACAAGAGGGAGGATGAGAGGAGGTATACAGAAAGCATGCGTGCCGGACGCTGGTTTATGATAAACTGGCTTGCAGAGACAGGTGGAAGTAAAGAGACTGTTAGATTCAAGAAATGGACAGCCGATGAGGAAGTAGTCAAAGTGAGTCTAATGCTGGGATGAAAGTTAGAGAAAAAGGCAATGAAGTCCTGGAGATCAGTCAAGGGCATGTCTGAAACACCAAAGCAGTCATCGATGTACCTCCTGTAGAGCTCCGGGAGCCTACTGATGTCTTGACCTCATACCTGGTGTTCCAGATAGCCTATGAGGACACAGACATAGCTCCGACCCATCTTAGATCCCCATGGCCACTCCGCCAATCTAGTAGAAATAGTGCCCATTGAACTCCAAGAACTCTGCACTACATGGAGTCTTTGTGACTGGTAGGTTCCAGCTGAGGACATATTCTTCCCTTGTGGCATCTTCCACGCTATGACTCGGGTGTTACTGGGGCTCAGGAGATGGCAGAGAATAGTCAGACTATAGTCTAGCAAGCGTGCTGTATGGGGTGGCTGAGGGTGGTTAGCGTGAGACTAACTACTTCAGCCCGTAGACAAGTGTAGCATAAAATCTAACCAATCATGAACAAGTCGACTAGGGGTGGGGTGGTTGGGTGTGTGGGTGGTGGGGTGATTGGGTGTGGGATGGGGTGGTTGGGTGTGGGGTGGAGTAGTTGGGTGTGTGGGTCATTGGGTGTGGGATGGGGTGTTTGGGTGTGTGGGTGGTTGGGTGTGGGATGGGGTGGTTGGATATGACTGGGTGGTTGGGTGTGGGGTGGGGTGGTTGGGTATGACTGGGTGGTGGGGTGTGGGGTGGGGTGTGTGGGTGTGTGGTTGGTGGGGTGGGGTGTTTGGGTGTGGAGGTGGTTGGGTGTGGGATGGGGTGGTTGGGTGTGGGTGGTTGGGTGTGAGTGGTTGGGTGTGGGATGGGGTGGTTGGGTATAACTGGGTGGTTGGGTGTGGGGTGGAGTGGTTGGGTATGACTGGGTGTGTGGGTGGTTGGGTGTGGGATGGAGTGGTTGGATGTGACTGGGTGTGTGGGTGGTTGGGTGTGGGGTGGAGTGGTTGGGTATGACTGGGTAGTTGGGTGTGGGGTGGGGTGGTTGGATGTGGGGCTGGGTGTGGGGTGGTGTGGTTGGGCATGGCTGGGTGTAGAGTGGTGTGTGTTGGCGCACTGCTGTTGACATACCCGCTTATCGACTGTTATAAATTGTACATTGTATAGTCATGTGTTGATGAGTTTGCTTCACTTAGCTGGCCAACATAATTTCCCTAGAGCTGAGCGTCTGTGCAGCATCATTTGCCAGGAGTGCCGCCATGCTGGGCAATGTGGAGGAGCACACGGCGCTGTCCCGAGCCCTGTCCCAGCTGGCGGAGACCGAGGAGAAGGTTGAGACCATACACAAGGAGCAGACGGACGCAGATTTCTTCCTCATGGCCGAACTGATGAAAGACTACGTGGCTTTGATGGGGGTTGTCAAGGTATGTCTGCTTCCTTGACATAAGATTGTATTCAGTCTTTTAAACTTCGTTATTTTTCTGTGTTTACCAATTGCCACGTAGCACTTTGCAATAAGTCACTATCTCGATTGTCAGCAGTTAATCATGGAACGTGAGTGGACAAATCAGATGTGCCTTATGACTGATCGTTAATGTCAGTCTCAACCTTGTGACAGCGATCTGCCATGTCAGTCTGTCCCATGTGACAGTGATCTGCCATGTCAATCTCAACAATGTCACAGTGATCTGCCATGTCAGTCTCACCCTTGTGACAGTGATCTGCCATGTCAATCTCAACAATGTCACAGTGATCTGCTATGTCAGTCTCAACCTTGTGACAGTGATCTGCCATGTCAGTCTCTCCCATGTGACAGTGATCTGCCATGTCAGTCTCTCCCATGTGACAGTGATCTGCCATGTCAGTCTCAATCTTGTGACAGTGATCTGCCATGTCAGTCTCAATCTTGTGAGAGTGATCTGCCATGTCAGTCTCAATCTTGTGACAATGATCTGCCATGTCAGTCTCTCCCATGTGACAGTGATCTGCCATGTCAGTCTCTCCCATGTGACAGTGATCTGCCATGTCAGTCTCAATCTTGTGACAGTGATCTGCCATGTCAGTCTCAATCTTGTGAGAGTGATCTGCCATGTCAGTCTCAATCTTGTGACAATGATCTGCCATGTCAGTCTCTCCCATGTGACAGTGATCTGCCATGTCAGTCTCTCCCATGTGACATTGATCTGCCATGTCAGTCTCAATCTTGTGACAGTGATCTGCCATGTCAGTCTCAATCTTGTGACAATGATCTGCCATGTCACGTCTCTCCCATGTGACAGTGATCTGCCCTGTCAGTCTCAACCTTGTGACAGTGATCTGCCATGTCAGTCTCAATCTTGTGACAGTGATCTGCCATGTCAGTCTCAATCTTGTGACAATGATCTGCCATGTCAGTCTCTCCCATGTGACAGTGATCTGCCATGTCAGTCTCAACCTTGTGACAGTGATCTGCCATGTCAGTCTGTCCCATGTGACAATGATCTGCCAATTCAGTCTCAACCTTATGACAGTGATCTGCCTTGTCAGTCTGTCCCATGTGACAGTGATCTGCCATGTCAGTCTGTCCCATGTGACAGTGATCTGCCATGTCAGTCTCAACCTTGTGACAGTGATCTGCCATGTCAGTCTGTCCCATGTGACAGTGATCTGCCATGTCAGTCTGTCCCATGTGACAATGATCTGCCAATTCAGTCTCAACCTTATGACAGTGATCTGCCTAGTCACCCTGTCCCATGTGACAGTGATCTGCCATGTCAGTCTGTCCCATGTGACAGTGATCTGCCATGTCAGTCTCAACCTTGTGACAGTGATCTGCCATGTCAGTCTCAATCTTATGACAGTGATCTGCCATGTCAGTCTCAACCTTGTGACAGTGATCTGCCATGTCAGTCTGTCCCATGTGACAGTGATCTGCCATGTCAGTCTCAACCTTGTGACAGTGATCTGCCATGTCAGTCTGTCCCATGTGACAGTGATCTGCCATGTCAGTCTGTCCCATGTGACAATGATCTGCCAATTCAGTCTCAACCTTGTGACAGTGGTCTGCCATGTCAGTCTGTCCCATGTGACAATGATCTGCCAATTCAGTCTCAACCTTATGACAGTGATCTGCCTTGTCACTCTGTCCCATGTGACAGTGATCTGCCATGTCAGTCTGTCCCATGTGACAGTGATCTGCCATGTCAGTCTCAACCTTGTGACAGTGATCTGCCATGTCAGTCTCAATCTTATGACAGTGATCTGCCATGTCAGTCTCAACCTTGTGACAGTGATCTGCCATGTCAGTCTGTCCCATGTGACAGTGATCTGCCATGTCAGTCTGTCCCATGTGACAGTGATCTGCCATGTCAATCTCAACAATGTCACAGTGATCTGCCATGTCAGTCTCACCCTTGTGACAGTGATCTGCCATGTCAATCTCAACAATGTCACAGTGATCTGCTATGTCAGTCTCAACCTTGTGACAGTGATCTGCCATGTCAGTCTCTCCCATGTGACAGTGATCTGCCATGTCAGTCTCTCCCATGTGACAGTGATCTGCCATGTCAGTCTCAATCTTGTGACAGTGATCTGCCATGTCAGTCTCAATCTTGTGAGAGTGATCTGCCATGTCAGTCTCAATCTTGTGACAATGATCTGCCATGTCAGTCTCTCCCATGTGACAGTGATCTGCCATGTCAGTCTCTCCCATGTGACATTGATCTGCCATGTCAGTCTCAATCTTGTGACAGTGATCTGCCATGTCAGTCTCAATCTTGTGACAATGATCTGCCATGTCAGTCTCTCCCATGTGACAGTGATCTGCCCTGTCAGTCTCAACCTTGTGACAGTGATCTGCCATGTCAGTCTCAATCTTGTGACAGTGATCTGCCATGTCAGTCTCAATCTTGTGACAATGATCTGCCATGTCAGTCTCTCCCATGTGACAGTGATCTGCCATGTCAGTCTCAACCTTGTGACAGTGATCTGCCATGTCAGTCTGTCCCATGTGACAATGATCTGCCAATTCAGTCTCAACCTTATGACAGTGATCTGCCTTGTCAGTCTGTCCCATGTGACAGTGATCTGCCATGTCAGTCTGTCCCATGTGACAGTGATCTGCCATGTCAGTCTCAACCTTGTGACAGTGATCTGCCATGTCAGTCTCAATCTTATGACAGTGATCTGCCATGTCAGTCTCAACCTTGTGACAGTGATCTGCCATGTCAGTCTGTCCCATGTGACAGTGATCTGCCCTGTCAGTCTCAACCTTATGACAGTGATCTGCCTTGTCAGTCTGTCCCATGTGACAGTGATCTGCCATGTCAGTCTGTCCCATGTGACAGTGATCTGCCATGTCAGTCTCAACCTTGTGATAGTGATCTGCCATGTCAGTCTGTCCCATGTGACAGTGATCTGCCCTGTCAGTCTCAACCTTATGACAGTGATCTGCCTTGTCAGTCTGTCCCATGTGACAGTGATCTGCCATGTCAGTCTGTCCCATGTGACAGTGATCTGCCATGTCAGTCTCAACCTTGTGACAGTGATCTGCCATGTCAGTCTGTCCCATGTGACAGTGATCTGCCATGTCAGTCTGTCCCATGTGACAATGATCTGCCAATTCAGTCTCAACCTTGTGACAGTGGTCTGCCATGTCAGTCTGTCCCATGTGACAATGATCTGCCAATTCAGTCTCAACCTTATGACAGTGATCTGCCTTGTCACTCTGTCCCATGTGACAGTGATCTGCCATGTCAGTCTGTCCCATGTGACAGTGATCTGCCATGTCAGTCTCAACCTTGTGACAGTGATCTGCCATGTCAGTCTCAATCTTATGACAGTGATCTGCCATGTCAGTCTCAACCTTGTGACAGTGATCTGCCATGTCAGTCTGTCCCATGTGACAGTGATCTGCCATGTCAGTCTGTCCCATGTGACAGTGATCTGCCCTGTCAGTCTCAACCTTATGACAGTGATCTGCCTTGTCAGTCTGTCCCATGTGACAGTGATCTGCCATGTCAGTCTGTCCCATGTGACAATGATCTGCCAATTCAGTCTCAACCTTGTGACAGTGATCTGCCATGTCAGTCTCAACCTTATGACAATGATCTGCCATGTCACTCTCAATCTTGTGACAGTGATCTGCCATGTCAGTCTCAATCTTGTGACAATGATCTGCCAATTCAGTCTCAACCTTGTGACAGTGATCTGCCATGTCAGTCTGTCCCATGTCAGTCTGTCCCATGTGACAATGATCTGCCATGTCAGTCTGTCCCATGTGACAGTGATCTGCCATGTCAGTCTGTCCCATGTGACAGTGATCTGCCATGTCAGTCTGTCCCATGTGACAGTGATCTGCCCTGTCAGTCTCAACCTTATGACAGTGATCTGCCTTGTCAGTCTGTCCCATGTGACAGTGATCTGCCATGTCAGTCTGTCCCATGTGACAGTGATCTGCCCTGTCAGTCTCAACCTTATGACAGTGATCTGCCATGTCAGTCTGTCCCATGTGACAGTGATCTGCCATGTCAGTCTGTCCCATGTGACAGTGATCTGCCCTGTCAGTCTCAACCTTATGACAGTGATCTGCCTTGTCAGTCTGTCCCATGTGACAGTGATCTGCCATGTCAGTCTGTCCCATGTGACAGTGATCTGCCCTGTCAGTCTCAACCTTATGACAGTGATCTGCCATGTCAGTCTGTCCCATGTGACAGTGATCTGCCATGTCAGTCTGTCCCATGTGACAGTGATCTGCCATGTCAGTCTCAACCTTGTGACAGTGATCTGCCATGTCAGTCTTTCCCATGTGACAGTGATCTGCCATGTCAGTCTGTCCCATGTGACAGTGATCTGCCATGTCAGTCTCAACCTTGTGACAGTGATCTGCTGTATTCTAGTATGGAATGTTATTTGATCATGTCTTCTGTTTCATGATGTCTGGTATATGTGGCAACATCTGATCATGTCTTCTGTTTCATGATGTCTGGTATATGTGGCTACATCTGATCATGTATTCTATTCAGGATGTCTTTTATGAGAGAATTAAAACTTACAAGACATGGAAGGATGCGGAGGCCATGCTGGGCAAGAAGCGAGACAACAAGGCCAAGCTGGAGCTACAGAACAAGATGGACAAGATATCACAAGCTCAGGCAGAGGTAACCGAGGTAAGCAGTCCAGATAACTTTAGTGTGTGAGACTAGGACAGAGGTCACTGAGGTAAGCAGTCCAGATAACTTTAGTTTGTGAGACCAGGACAGAGAAGGCCAGTATATCGTTGGACTCTCGGGTGTCAGGGTAAGGGTATCCCCCTATCAAAGGAGAAGTGAGGTGCCCCCTTCCCTCCGCTAGCCAACAGGACACCCTTGGGGAAGGTGGAGTACCCATTTAGGCCCTCGATCAGGATTATGTCCCAAGCTCAAAGTGTATCCTGCGTGCTGAGGAACAGCATGGCTGTGGGGAGCAGTCAAGTTGTTACTGGGGCGGCACTTGTCTGATGGAATCTTGTCCCGGGCCCCTTCCCCAGCACGAGGGAACTACTGGGGTGACCGTATATGAACCCTCACGTACACTACACTAAATATGGTGTTCAACTTCCTTACCGTGTATCAACCCTCACGTACACTACACTAAATATGGTGTTCAACTTCCTTACCGTGTATCAACCCTCACGTACACAACACTAAATATGGTGTTCAACTTCCTTACCGTGTATGAACCCTCACGTACACTACACTAAATATGGTGTTCAACTTCCTTACCGTGTATGAACCCTCACGTACACTACACTAAATATGGTGTTCAACTTCCTTACCGTGTATGAACCCTCACGTACACTACACTAAATATGGTGTTCAACTTCCTTACCGTGTATGAACCCTCACGTACACTACACTAAATATGGTGTTCAACTTCCTTACCGTGTATGAACCTTCACGTACACTACACTAAATATGGTGTTCAACTTCCTTACCGTGTATGAACCCTCACGTACACTACACTAAATATGGTGTTCAACTTCCTTACCGTGTATGAACCCTCACGTACACTACACTAAATATGGTGTTCAACTTCCTTACCGTGTATGAACCCTCACGTACACTACACCAAATATGGTGTTCAACTTCCTTACCGTGTATGAACCCTCACGTACACTACACTAAATATGGTGTTCAACTTCCTTACCGTGTATGAACCCTCACGTACTCTACACTAAATATGGTGTTCAACTTCCTTACCGTGTATGAACCCCACGTACACTACACTAATATGGTGTTCAACTTCCTTACCGTGTATGAACCCTCACGTACACTACACTAAATATGGTGTTCAACTTCCTTACCGTGTATGAAACCCTCACGTACACTACACTAAATATGGTGTTCAACTTCCTTACCGTGTATGAACCCTCACGTACATCTACACTAAATATGGTGTTCAACTTCCTTACCGTGTATGAACCCTCACGTACACTACACTAAATATGGTGTTCAACTTCCTTACCGTGTATGAACCCTCACGTACACTACACTAAATATGGTGTTCAACTTCCTTACCGTGTATGAACCCTCACGTACACTACACTAAATATGGTGTTCAACTTCCTTACCGTGTATGAACCCTCACGTACACTACACTAAATATGGTGTTCAACTTCCTTACGTGTATGAACCCTCACGTACACTACACTAAATATGGTGTTCAACTTCCTTACCGTGTATGAACCCTCACGTACACTACACTAAATATGGTGTTCAACTTCCTTACCGTGTATGAACCCTCACGTACACTACACTAAATATGGTGTTCAACTTCCTTACCGTGTATGAACCCTCACGTACACTACACTAAATATGGTGTTCAACTTCCTTACCGTGTATGAACCCTCACGTACACTACACTAAATATGGTGTTCAACTTCCTTACCGTGTATGAACCCTCACGTACACTACACTAAATATGGTGTTCAACTTCCTTTCTAAGAATCATTGCTAGAGCTACAGAGTACATGCTCTGTGTTTGGTATTGTCTTCAACGGTCAGTGTAGATGAGGTGAAGAGAAGAAGGCATAGAAATAGAAGGGCGGGAGCCAGGAGAGTAAGGACAAAAACACAATGCCTACGTTTTAAATACATAAGAGTTGGCTATTGGAATTGTCGCAGTGCCAGGCAGAGAGGGCCTGTACTGGAGAAGCTGATTTATGACTGTGACGTCATTCATGCTGCAAGAATTGAATGGAGATGATTACCGGTGCCATGGATATGTTGGCCACATTAATCCGACTGGACAGGGGAGACATGGGCAGGGTCTGCTGGTGAAGAAGGGATTAAAACATGAGGTTATAGACCTTAATCAATGGAATAATGCCAGAGATGTGCTGGGTATCAAGATAGAGATTGAGGGTCTGAGCTGGAACTGAATAAATGTATATGCCGCGGTGGATTCTTTGTCACAATGTTAACGATGAGACTGGCTTATGGAGCTGGAGATCCCAGGCAGTTGGCTTCTCATTTGTGGGGACTTTAAACAGAGTGGGACAATACTGAGAAAACCGACAGGGAAAAGGCTCCTGTGGAAGCCATGGTGGATTCTAGGGTAGTCTGCATAAAATGATGGGAAGCCAATGAGACTGGGGATGAGGCCTGGTGATGCTGACACAGCTGTTGACCTGGCATTTATTACCCAGTCAGCAGTATTGGATGACCATCTACCCTGTTCAGTATTGATTTCTAAGTCCAACAAGACCAAGGCAGTGAGAGCAGTGAAGCCCTGTAAATATGAGAGGGAAAACACCCTTCTGGGACGCCTCAGACAGAGGGCATGCAGTGTCACTGGCAGACCTACTTATGTGCAGCCTCCATGGTGGACCTCCAAGGTGGAACGGGCATGGAAATCCAAGAGACCAGCAGGTAAACGGTTACATAGAGTTCAGCGGACATCCCAAAGCTCACGAGAGGAAATGGAAAAAGCTTCAAAAGAGAAGAAAGATAAGGTGGAGAAATTCAAGCATACAGATCAGGACGATGGGGACATCACAGACTCTGAGAAGCTCTATCAGGTGCTATTAAAGATACCTACTGTGAAGACATACAGCCGGAAGATATCATAAATGTCTTGAAAACAAGCAAATCACACCACACCAGGGCCTGATAGGGTTAGGTACGCCCACATGATGGAGATGAGTGATGGAGAACTTATGGAGGTGGCTGCTTGCTTTAACCTGAGCATCAGGATGTCATCAGTACCCCAGGATTGGGTGCACAGCTAGGTAACACCACTTCCTAAACCAGGCAAAGATCATTTAAAGCTAAATGGGTTTAGGATTATCACTCTACAGAATACTTTTTGGCAAGCTGCTGGAGAAGAATTTTGCTGTTAAGCGTCGGGGATATTTAGAAAGGGAAAAGCTCCTCCCAAAAGGTTTGGGAAGTTACCGGCCAGGGAAGGATACTTGGTCAAATGCAGCCACTTTTGCCTAAGATGTTTATGAAGGGTTCCAAAACTGACAGGAGACAGCAGTGCAGCATTCAATCTCAAGGACGCGTACAACTGAGTCAGAACTGTGATATTTTGGAGAAGAGAGTCTGCCCTTGGTTGGTGAACTGGATTGCAGCTGTTCTATATTCTCGTAGAGTGGTTCTCCAGCTGGGTACATGGACCTCTGAGTCATGTATCATAGCCCCAGGACTGCCACAGTGGTCAGCAATTTCACCTGTGCTTTTCAATGTGTATACCAGCAAGATTGCAAGCCTCGAAGCACCAGGGGCTGGAAGGATACTAACATTTGGAGATGATGTTCTCACATACAGACAGGAGAGGGACAGAAATCAAACAGCTCAGGAGCTGCAGGTAACACTAGACAAAGTGATGGAGTGGTGTACGGAGATGAATGCTGTCATTAACCCAGAAAAGGCATCTGTCTTGTGGTGCTCTCTGGACAGTAGGATTGTTAAAGCTGACCTCTCAAGCCTCACAATAAATGGTAGGACTGTGAAGCAGACTGAAGCACCTGGGAATCACTTTTGATAGAAACCTGTCCTTTAGGAATCATGTTGAAGTGATGGTTACAAGGTGTCAGAAGGGACTCAGTGCACTGAAGTGTATGGCAACAAGGGACATGGAGCAGAAAATGCTATTCAAACGTGTTCAGCACTTGATCATTTCAGTGGTAGAGTGTGGACTGGGAATGCTCACTGCCTCAAAGAGTCAGCTAGTGAAACTAGAGCGCATACAGAATGAAGCCATGAGGGTAATTCTTGGGTATACAAGGGACACCCCAATAGTGTGTCTGCGATACATCCTGGCATTGCTGACTGTTGCAGACAGACTCAAGGTTTTGCAGGCAAGGTCATACCCCAAAGTAGCTGTGGACAAGGAACACCTCCTGCATGATTCCCTGGATGCAATCAAGGGTCACAGGCTGTTAAGTGCATGTCATGAATGGCTCTGGCAGAAGATACCATCAGAGAAGTGTACACTCTTGAGAAGATTGGCAGAGGCAAGGAGTGCCGAATATTGTGTGGAATATTGACTGACTGATGTTTGTGTGGAATATTGTCTGACATGTTTGTGTGGAATATTGTCTGACATGTTTGTGTGGAATATTGACTGACTAGTGTTTGTGTGGAATATTGACTGACATGTTTGTGTGGAATATTGACTTATTGATGTTTGTGTGGAATATTGTCTGACATGTTTGTGTGGAATATTGACTTATTGATGTTTGTGTGGAATATTGTCTGACATGTTTGTGTGGAATATTGTCTGACATGTTTGTGTGGAATATTGACTGACATGTTTGTATGGAATATTGTCTGACATGTTTGTGTGGAATATTGACTTATTGATGTTTGTGTGGATTATTGTCTGACATGTTTGTGTGGAATATTGACTGACATGTTTGTATGGAATATTTACTGACATGTTTGTGTGGAATATTGACTGACATGTTTGTGTGGAATATTTTCTGACATGTTTGTGTGGAATATTGACTGACTGATGTTTGTGTGGAATATTGTCTGACATGTTTGTGTGGAATATTGTCTGACATGTTTGTGTGGAATATTGACTGACATGTTTGCATGGAATATTGACTGACATGTTTGTATGGAATATTTACTGACATGTTTGTGTGGAATATTGACTGACATGTTTGTGTGGAATATTTTCTGACATGTTTGTGTGGAATATTGACTGACTGATGTTTGTGTGGAATATTGTCTGACATGTTTGTGTGGAATATTGTCTGACATGTTTGTGTGAAATATTGACTGACTGATGTTTGTGTGGAATATTGTCTGACATGTTTGTGTGGAATATTGACTTATTGATGTTTGTGTGGAATATTGTCTGACATGTTTGTGTGGAATATTGACTTATGATGTTTGTGTGGAATATTGTCTGACATGTTTATGTGGAATATTGACTGATTAATGTTTGTGTGGAATATTGACTGACTGGTGTTTGTGTGGAATATTGACCGATTGATGTTTGTGTGGAATATTGTCTGACATGTTTGTGTGGAATATTGTCTGACATGTTTGTGTGGAATATTGTCTGACATGTTTGTGTGGAATATTGTCTGACATGTTTGTATGGAATATTGTCTGACATGTTTGTGTGGAATATTGACTTATTGATGTTTGTGTGGAATATTGTCTGACATGTTTGTGTGGAATATTGACTGACTGATCTTTGTATGGAATATGACTGACTGATCTTTGTGTGGAATATTGTCAGTGGGAACAGAAAGTGGAGAAGTGCCAGGAGGACTTTGAGAAGATTTCCCAGAACATCAGGACAGAAATGGCCAGATTTGAGAAACTACGGGTGACTGACTTCAAGGACGGTGTGCTCAAGTACCTGGAGGTCCTGCTGGACAGCCAGCAGAAGGTCAGTAATTGTCAGTAAACTGTCTCACAGCTGTCGCTTCAGTGCTCAATCATGTCATTTGATTGTCAGTAAACTGTCTCACAGCTGTCGCTTCAGTGCTCAATCATGTCATTTGATTGTCAGTAAACTGTCTTACAGCTGTCACTTCAGTGCTCAATCATGTCATTTGATTGTCAGTAAACTGTCTCACAGCTGTTGCTTCAGTGCTCAATCATGTCATTTGATTGTCAGTAAACTGTCTCACAGCTGTCACTTCAGTGCTCAATCATGTCATTTGATTGTCAGTAAACTGTCTCACAGCTGTCACTTCAGTGCTCAATCATGTCATTTGATTGTTCTTGTTATCACCTGCTTGCCTACTTTAACATTGATGATCTACCATCTCTCACTCACTGTCTGCCTACTTTAATGTTGATGATCTACAGTCTCTCACCCTCTGTCTGCCTACTTTAACATTGATGATCTACAATCTCTCACCCACTGTCTGCCTACTTTAATGTTGATTATCTATAATCTCTCACCCATTGTCTGCCTACTTTAATGTTGATGATCTATAATCTCTCACCCATTGTCTGCCTACTTTAATGTTGATGATCTATAATCTCTCACCCATTGTCTGCCTACTTTAACATTGATGATCTACAATCTCTCACCCTCTGTCTGCCTACTTTAATGTTGATGATCTATAATCTCTCACCCATTGTCTGCCTACTTTAATGTTGATGATCTATAATCTCTCACCCATTGTCTGCCTACTTTAATGTTGATGATCTATAATCTCTCACCCACTGTCTGCCTACTTTAATGTTGATGATCTATAATCTCTCACCCATTGTCTGCCTACTTTAATGTTGATGATCTACAATCTCTCACTCACTGTCTGCCTACTTTAACATTGATGATCTACAATCTCTCACTCACTGTCTGCCTACTTTAATGTTGATGATCTACAATCTCTCACTCACTGTCTGCCTACTCTAATGTTGATGATCTACCATCTCTCACTCACTGTCTGCCTACTTTAACATTGATGAACTATAATCTCTCACTCACTGTCTGCCTACTTTAACATTGATTATCTATAATCTCTCACTCACTGTCTGCCTACTTTAATGTTGATGATCTACAATCTCTCACTCACTGTCTGCCTACTTTAACATTGATTATCTATAATCTCTCACCCACTGTCTGCCTACTTTAATGTTGATGATCTACAATCTCTCACTCACTGTCTGCCTACTTTAACATTGATGATCTACAATCTCTCACTCACTGTCTGCCTACTTTAATGATGATGATCTACCATCTCTCACCCAATGTCTGCCTACTCTAATGTTGATGATCTACAGTCTCTCACCCTCTGTCTGCCTACTTTAACATTGATGATCTACAATCTCTCACCCACTGTCTGCCTACTTTAATGTTGATTATCTATAATCTCTCACCCATTGTCTGCCTACTTTAATGTTGATGATCTATAATCTCTCACCCATTGTCTGCCTACTTTAATGTTGATGATCTATAATCTCTCACCCATTGTCTGCCTACTTTAACATTGATGATCTACAATCTCTCACCCTCTGTCTGCCTACTTTAACATTGATGATCTACAATCTCTCACCCACTGTCTGCCTACTTTAATGTTGATGATCTATAATCTCTCACCCATTGTCTGCCTACTTTAATGTTGATGATCTATAATCTCTCACCCATTGTCTGCCTACTTTAACATTGATGATCTACAATCTCTCACCCTCTGTCTGCCTACTTTAACATTGATGATCTACAATCTCTCACCCACTGTCTGCCTACTTTAATGTTGATGATCTATAATCTCTCACCCATTGTCTGCCTACTTTAATGTTGATGATCTATAATCTCTCACCCATTGTCTGCCTACTTTAATGTTGATGATCTATAATCTCTCACCCACTGTCTGCCTACTTTAATGTTGATGATCTATAATCTCTCACCCATTGTCTGCCTACTTTAATGTTGATGATCTACAATCTCTCACTCACTGTCTGCCTACTTTAACATTGATGATCTACAATCTCTCACTCACTGTCTGCCTACTTTAATGTTGATGATCTACAATCTCTCACTCACTGTCTGCCTACTCTAATGTTGATGATCTACCATCTCTCACTCACTGTCTGCCTACTTTAACATTGATGAACTATAATCTCTCACTCACTGTCTGCCTACTTTAACATTGATTATCTATAATCTCTCACTCACTGTCTGCCTACTTTAATGTTGATGATCTACAATCTCTCACTCACTGTCTGCCTACTTTAACATTGATTATCTATAATCTCTCACCCACTGTCTGCCTACTTTAATGTTGATGATCTATAATCTCTCACTCACTGTCTGCCAACTTTAACACTGATGATCTTTAATCTCTCACCCATTGTCTGCCTACTTTAACATTGATGATCTACAATCTCTCACCCACTGTCTGCCTACTTTAATGTTGATGATCTATAATCTCTCACCCATTGTCTGCCTACTTTAATGTTGATGATCTATAATCTCTCACCCATTGTCTGCCTACTTTAATGTTGATGATCTATAATCTCTCACCCACTGTCTGCCTACTTTAATGTTGATGATCTATAATCTCTCACTCATTGTCTGCCTACTTTAACTCTTTCGCTACAGTGATCCCATCTGTGGACACGATGTATTTCCTGAGATGGCAGTCCGCCCTTTTCGTCCCACAAAATGATCAGTGGTTTATTTCACATATTTCTGCTCCGTTTCGGAATTTTAAGTTACAGTAAACTAAAAAGTCGTACAGCCGAAAGATCTCTACGCCATCTTGGTGCGGTCAATCGTTTTCTAATATTGGATTCTTGTGAATTTTCAGTTTTAAGGTAGTGTTAATTTGTTTGTTTTGGTTTTTCACAATGGAAACGCCCACCAGTATGCGTCCACGTAGAATGACTTCAGATCAAGCTAGATTATTATTCGAAACTGTTTTAAACAATAGTGATTCCGATAATAGTGATTCAGACAGCAGTTATATCTGTGAATCTAACATTTTAGCACGTGGTGATAAAGATATTACTAGTGGAACTTCGTCTTCAGCTGAGGTGTCTGATGACTGTATTTTGTCAGTCAGATGAATACAGTCCAGATTTAGATCTCACAACTGCTCATGCAGTGAAAGTGTTTGCCACACTACTGAATGTTCTCGGAGCTGGCCATCACATCTTTGCTGACAGATTCTACACTTCGAAAGCTCTGATTGATTATCTGCATTCCAACAATTTCAATTATACAGGGACACTGAATGTCAACCGAGTAGGCTTCCCTCCTGAGTTGAAGCATTTGCGACTTCAGCATCAAGAGATGAAGTGGTTTCTTGAAGGAGAAAGAATATTGTGTGTGGCATGGAGAGATAAAAAAGCTAAAAAACCATGCATTGTTGTCTCTACCAAGTCTGTAGTTGGAACTGTTGAGAGCGGATTGCGAAAACCGCAAAGCAAGCCGAAAATGATCCATGAATATAACATGGCGATGAATGGCTGCGACAGAATGGACCAAATGGTTGGATATTATAATATCCATGATAGGAAAACCATTAAGTGGTGGAAGAAAATCTACTACTGGATCTTTGAAATTGCACAGATCAATGCTCACATCCTACATTCTATATGCCAAACAGAGAAAGGAGGAAAAAAACTGTCATTGAAGGATTTCAAGAAAAGTTTACTGGAAAGTGCTCATTGCGAAGCAGCTCAGAGTATTCCTGAAAGTTTGACACTCTGCCTGCCGAAGAATTTCAAAAAGTCAGTTGCAGGAAATTATGTCGAAAGAGTCACAGGAGCCAAGCATTTAATAGAATTTGTCGGTGTCCGTAGAGAATGTGTTTTTTGCAGCACTCGAACTAAACGACACAGATCTTCTTTTGTTTGCTCCGGCTGCACTAATAGACCACACTTGTGCGCCAAAGTTTGCTTTGCAGCCTATCACAAATAGACTGCCACATATAGTAAATAAAAACAAACAGACGTGTAAATATTCATTGTAATTAAATGTAAATCTGCCAAGTGTTTTCCTAATTTTTGTCTGAAAAAAAAAATACATGATTCAGAATCTGCGGCAAAACTTCTTTTCGGATGGTTGATTGGAAGCAATGGTGTTTATAGTTTAGAATAGTGTTGTTTGTTCAGTAAATTCAATTGGATTAGCAGTGATCAGGATATTGGATAACAACGCCCCCTCGGTAAGTACAATGTTTACATTATTTTTACCTCTTTTTAACAAATTATTTTAGAAGTTATATTATTATTTTTATTTTATTTACAACATACAGCAAAAATTCTCCTACCAACATATTCCTTGTGCTATCCCCTTTATTTTGATATATAATACAACATTTCTGCTACAATTTTAACCATTTTCATAACATTATTGCGACATACACCAATTTCCAGATTTCGGCCATTAGTTTTTTTCATTTTTGTGAAAAAGACGGTTCAGAATATGCACCAAAACTTCCTTTTGGGTGATTTAAATGAGCAATACTGTTTATATTCTTGAAGACAAGTGGTGTTTGTTTGATTATTCAGTAAATTAAACATGATTAGCAGTATAGGAGTGTAGAAAAGACATTCTAAGTGCAATGTTTACATTATTTTTACCTACTTTTGTCCAATTATTTTACAAATTATATTATTATTTTTATTTTATTTACAACCTAAAGCAAAAATTCTCCTACCAACATATTCCTTGTGCAATCCCCTTTATTTTGATATATAATACAACATTTCTGCTACAATTGTAACCATTTTCATAACTTTACTGTGACAGACCCCACCTTCAAGATTTCAGCCATTATTTTTTGTCATTATTTGTGAAAAATACATGGTTCAGAATATGCACCAAAACTTCTTTTTGGGTTACTTTAATGCGCAATACTGTTTATATTCTTGAAGAAAAGTGGTGTTTGTTTGATTATTCAGTAAATTAAACATGATTAGCAGTATAGGAGTGTAGAAAACACCTTATAAGTGCAGTTTTTTAAATAATTTTTACCTCTTTAATTTCAGTTGTTATTATTAAACCTCTCATTATTGTCATAATATTTGTATCCTATCAATTAATTATTAACACTGTCATGTTCCTTGTGCAATCCTCTTTAATTTGATATGTAATACAATAGGTCTTCTACCACCTTAACCATTTTAAAAGCATTATTGTAACACACCCCTAGTTCCAATTTTCTGCCATAAATTTCTGTTTGGTCACAGCCCAGTTTTTGTTTGGTAGTGAAAGAGTTAATGTTGATGATCTACAATCTCTCACTCACTGTCTGCCTACTTTAACATTGATGATCTACAATCTCTCACTCACTGTCTGCCTACTTTAATGTTGATGATCTACAATCTCTCACTCACTGTCTGCCTACTCAAATGTTGATGATCTACCATCTCTCACTCACTGTCTGCCTACTTTAACATTGATGAACTATAATCTCTCACTCACTGTCTGCCTACTTTAACATTGATTATCTATAATCTCTCACTCACTGTCTGCCTACTTTAATGTTGATGATATACAATCTCTCACTCACTGTCTGCCTACTTTAATGTTGATGATCTACAATCTCTCACTCACTGTCTGCCTACTTTAACATTGATTATCTATAATCTCTCACCCACTGTCTGCCTACTTTAATGTTGATGATCTACAATCTCTCACTCACTGTCTGCCTACTTTAACATTGATGATCTACAATCTCTCACTCACTGTCTGCCTACTTTAATGTTGATGATCTATAATCTCTCACTCACTGTCTGCCTACTTTAATGTTGATGATCTATAATCTCTTACTCACTGTCTGCCAACTTTAACACTGATGATCTTTAATCTCTCACCCATTGTCTGCCTACTTTAACATTGATTATCTATAATCTCTCACTCACTGTCTGCCTACTTTAACATTGATGATCTATAAACTCTCACCCATTGTCTGCCTACTTTAACATTGATTATCTATAATCTCTCACTCACTGTCTGCCTACTTTAACATTGATGATCTATAATTTCTCATCCATTGTCTGCCTACTTTAATGTTGATGATCTACAATCTCTCACTCACTGTCTGCCTACTTTAACATTCATGATCTACAATCTCTCACTCACTGTCTGCCTACTTTAACATTGATGATCTACCATCTCTCACTCACTGTCTGCCTACTATAATGTTGATGATCTATAATCTCTCACCCACTGTCTGCCTACTTTAATGTTGATTATCTATAATCTCTCACCCACTGTCTGCCTACTTAATGTTGATGATCTATAATCTCTCACCCACTCTCTGCCTACTTAAATGTTGATTATCTACAATCTCTCACCCACTGTCTGCCTACTTAATGTTGATGATCTATAATCTCTCACCCACTGTCTGCCTACTTTAACATTGATGATCTATAATCTCTCACCCACTGCCTGCCTACTTTAATGTTGTTGATATATAATCTCTCACCCACTGTCTGTCTACTTTAATGTTGTTGATATATAATCTCTCACTCACTGTCTGCCTACTTTAACATTGATTATCTATAATCTCTCACCCACTGTCTGTCTACTTTAATGTTGATAGTATAAAATCTCTCACCCACTATCTGCCTACTTTACTGTTGATGATATATAATAATCTCTCACCCACTGTCTGTTTACTTTAATGTTGTTGACATATATTCTCTCACCCACTGTCTGTATACTTTAATGTTGTTGATATATAATCTCTCACCCACTATCTGTCTACTTTAATGTTGTTGATATATAATCTCTCACCCATTGTCTGCCTACTTTAACATTGATTATCTATAATCTCTCACCCACTGTCTGTCTACTTTAATGTTGATAGTATAAAATCTATCACCCACTATCTGCCTACTTTACTGTTGATGATATATAATAATCTCTCACCCACTGTCTGTCTACTTTAATGTTGTTGATATATAATCTCTCACCCACTGTCTGCCTACTTAATGTTGATGATATATAATAATCTCTCACCCACTGTCTGCCTACTTAATGTTGATGATATATAATAATCTCTCATCCACTGTCTGCCTACTTAATGTTGATGATGTATAATCTCTCACCCACTGTCTGCCTACTTTAATGTTGATTATCTATAATCTCTCACCCACTGTCTGCCTACTTAATGTTGATGATCTATAATCTCTCACCCACTGTCTGCCTACTTAAATGTTGATTATCTACAATCTCTCACCCACTGTCTGCCTACTTTAACATTGATGATCTATAATCTCTCACCCAGTGTCTGCTTACTTTAATGTTTATGATATATAATTTCTCACCCACTGTCTGCTTACTTTAATGTTGATGATCTATAATCTCTCACCCACTGTCTGCTTACTTTAATGTTGATGATATATAATAATCTCTCACCCACTGTCTGCTTACTTTAATGTTGATGATATATAATCTCTCACTCACTGTCTGCCTACTTTAATGTTTATGATATATAATCTCTCACCCAGTGTCTGCTTACTTTAATGTTTATGATATATAATCTCTCACCCACTGTCTGCTTACTTTAATGTTGATGATCTATAATCTCTCACCCACTGCCTGCCTACTGTAACGTTGATGATGTACACAATCTCTCACTGACAGCTGATCAAGTACTGGGAGACATTCCTACCAGAAGCCAAGGCAATCGCCTAGAGCTGCAGGCCGGACACACAGGAGGCCATCATGACGTGTGTGTGGTCTGTGTGCTGACTGTGATATGTGACTGTGTGACTGTGATACGTGACTGTGTGAATGTGGCAGGATGTGACTTGACCAATGTCTCTTTCAACTTTTATTATTATGAGGGTGCCTATACTTTTTACATGATTTTGTTACGGTGGTGTTTTAAATGTAAACATAGTCCCATATTTGTGGTTGTTTGGATCCCATTTCTATGTGATGTTTCATGCAGTCAGTGCATATAACGTTCTCGTGAATGTTCTAGAACCTTCGTGAGAAGTAAACTTGCGTTTGAGCTACAGGTGTGACATTCATGAGGGTCAACTGATCGTCAACATGTGTGTTTTGACATAATCATCATCTTGTGACATGTTGATTAGCATGGGCTGTCTTAGTTTATATGTTCTGTGGTAGAGAGAACATCTGTACTGACCACAGGTCAATTCTATATGATCTATGGTAGGTGGTAACATGTGAACTGACCAGAGGTCAAGTCTATATTGTCTATGCTAGAGAGAACATGTGAACTGACCATAGAGCAAGTCTATATGATCTATGATAGATGGAACATATATGTATATATATATCAAGCCTGAATGTTGTCAGCGTCACCGTGACTATCACACCCATCAAGTGACTGCCACACCCATCAAGTGACTATCACACCCATCAAGTGACTGCCACACCCATCAAGTGACTATCATACCCATCAAGTGACTATCACACCCATCAAGTGACTGCCACACCCATCAAGTGACTATCACACCCATCAAGTGACTGCCACACCCATCAAGTGACTATCACACCCATCAAGTGACTGCCACACCCATCAAGTGACTATCATACCCATCAAGTGACTGCCACACCCATCAAGTGACTATCACACCCATCAAGTGACTGCCACACCCATCAAGTGACTGCCACACCCATCAAGTGACTATCACACCCATCAAGTGACTGCCACATCCATCAAGTGACTGCCACACCCATCAAGTGACTATCACACCCATCAAGTGACTGCCACATCCATCAAGTGACTGCCACACCCATCAAGTGACTATCACACCCATCAAGTGACTGCCACATCCATCAAGTGACTGCCACACCCATCAAGTGACTACCACACCCATCAAGTGACTATCACACCCATCAAGTGACTGCCAGACATCCCAACAACAAATCACACCTGGCTGCATGTATACCAGATCATTAGGGCCAAACATCATGTTTCCAATCTGCTTCTGGCCTGGAGTGGGCCCTATTATAAATCTGTGACAGCTGGTTACCTTCCTCATGTGTATGTTTGTGTACACATCAGTTCATTGTCAGTTGGGCAGACTGATTTGTACAGGTGCTGTCATGTGTTAGTTCATTTACTGTCATATGTTGGTTTATGTAGTGTTGTGTGTTGGTTTGCTGCTGTTATTTTTTTATGTGTTCATTGACATCAGTTTATTGCTGTCAATATTTGGGTATCAATCAGGGCTACTTGTCCAGACATTCCACACCTTGGGTTCATGAACTCAGGTGTTGCATTCACCTGTTATATGTCATGTGTATATCCTGACATTTTGAATTTTCTGACTTCCTGTCCATTCACCTGCTCTTTGTCATGTACATTCTCTCACATGTGAAGTTTCTGACTTCCTGTGTAGTTCTCTGACTTCCTGTGTAGTTCTGGGACTTCCTGTGTAGTTCTGGGACATCCTTTGTAGTTCTGTTACTTCCTATGTGCTTCTGGAACTCCTGTGTAATTCTGGGACTTCCTGTGTAGTTCTCTGACTTCCTGTGTTGTTCCTGGGACTTCCTGTGTAGTTCTGGGACTTCCTGTGTAGTTCTGGGACTGGCAATGCAGCACAAGAGATGATTGCATCCATTGACTCACAGTTTCATCTACTGACATCACTACAGTCATGTGCCATGGCATATAATGAGTGATTGTATGTCAGGATGAAGTGGATGGTGATGTCCTTATCTTGTGTGATATATTTACTTTCATGTAAGAATCTTTGAACATGGAGATGACAGAAGGAACTCTCTGGAAACGTGGCTTAGTTGAACTACCTGGATCAGCATGGTCTACATATGACTTGGAGCAGTCACAGATGACCTCCACAGTGACCTGCCATTTGAACTATTGGCTGTCACTGACTGGATCAGCATTGTCTGCATATGACCTGGAGCAGTCACACAGCTGTCACTGACTGGATCAGCATCACGAGCCCTGGTCCATGTTTCAAATCTGCAGTGGTGAGGGTTCGACTGGATGACCAGGAGCTCAGGTTTATGTTTCAAATCTGCAGTGGTGAGGGTTCGACTGGATGACCAGGAGCTCAGGTTTATGTTTCAAATCTGCAGCGGTGAGGGTTTGACCGGATGACCAGGAGCTCAGGTTCATGTTTCAAATCTGCAGCGGTGGGGATTCGACCAGATGACAAGGAGGCCAATGTTATGGCCACCAGACCACTACAGCTCCCTATTCTGTTATTGTACCACAGCTCCCTATTCTGTTATTGTACCACAGCTCCCTATTCTGTGTTATTGTACCACAGCTCCCTATTCTGTTATTGTACCACAGCTCCCTATTCTGTTATTGTACCACAGCTCCCTATTCTGTGTTATTGTACCACAGCTCCCTATTCTGTTATTGTACCACAGCTCCCTATTCTGTGTTATTGTACCACAGCTCCCTATTCTGTTATTGTACCACAGCTCCCTATTCTGTTATTGTACCACAGCTCCCTATTCTGTTATTGTACCACAGCTCCCTATTCTGTTATTGTACCACAGCTCCCTATTCTGTTATTGTACCACAGCTCCCTATTCTGTGTTATTGTACCACAGCTCCCTATTCTGTGTTATTGTACCACAGCTCCCTATTCTGTGTTATTGTACCACAGCTCCCTATTCTGTGTTATTGTACCACAGCTCCCTATTCTGTGTTATTGTACCACAGCTCCCTATTCTGTGTTATTGTGTGCTTAATTTATTTGCATAATTGAATATCAATTTTGTAAGACCCCACAATGTACTTCAACATAAAATGTGTTTGATCTTTGAAAGGTGCTTGATTAAAAATGTTTCTAAGTTTGTCTGCTCACATTCTCCTTGAGTGCTGACATCTGCTTTATGTTTGTGTTGTTTGATTTACACTCAGAGAAGGTCTCTTGGAGGGCCAGTACCCAGAGAGGCAGACTGATAGAGTGGCAGACTGATAGAATGATAGAAGGTAAAGAGATATGATTGGGAAATGTTGACACAATCACAGACAACATGATTGGGATATATTGACACAATCACAGACAACATTATTGGGATATGTTGACACAATCACAGATGACATGATTTTGATATGTTGACACAATCACAGATGACATGATTGGGATATGTTGACACAATCACAGACAACATGATTGGGATGTGTTGACACAATCACAGACAACATGATTGGGATATGTTGACACAATCACAGACAACATGATTGGGATGTGTTGACACAATCACAGACATGATTGGGATATGTTGACACAATAACAGACAACATGTTTGGGATATGTTGACACAATAACAGACAACATGATTGGGATATGTTGACACAATCACAGACAACATGATTGGGATATGTTGACACAATTGCAGACAACATGATTGGGATATGTTGACACAATCACAGACATGATTGGGATATGTTGACACAATAACAAACATGATTGGGATATGTTGACACAATCACAGACAACATGATTGGGATGTGTTGACACAATCACAGACATGATTGGGATATGTTGACACAATAACAGACAACATGATTGGGATATGTTGACACAATTGCAGACAACATGACTGAGCATTATGTTAGTGTTTTGTGACAGAAATGGTTTGTTTCTGGCTTTGTGTGTGATATTTTGATGACTTTGTGAGGCCGTTACTAGCACTGCATACTTCCTTGTTCACACCAGGTAACCAGTTTGTGTTGACAACGACAGAGTGTGGGATCTCTAGACAGGGGTTGTGAAAGTATTACTCCCACCCTGACAGTGAGCAGACTGCAATCTGACCGGCTAAGAGCACAAACTCTGCACACTAAAATTTCACAAGGAGGAGACCACAATAAATACATCTTTATTCAAAGTACAAATATGAAGTTGCTAACACAAAAACAGCACTCAGTAAATTATACACTAAGTAAATGTTACACCTAGTCATATCACGTTCAGAAAGTAACACCAAGTAATGTTACGTTCAGAAAGTTACATATAGTAATCATAGTAATGTTACGTTCAGAAAGTAACATCAATAATGTTACGTTCAGAAAGTTACATATAGTAATCAAAGTAATGTTACATTCAGAAAGTAACACCTAGTAATGTTATGTTCAGAAAGTAACACCTAGCAATGTTATGTTCAGAAAGTCACATATAGTAATCATAGTAATGTTACCTTCAGCTAAATGGTTACACCAAATAAAACTCCACCTAGCAAATATGCTCCAACAGTTTTGAAATCTTCTCTGTGACAGTGCCAAGACTTCTCTATGACAGTGCTAAGACTTCTCTGTGACAGTGCCAAGACTTCTCTGTGACTGTGACAGTGCCAAGACTTCTCTGTGACTGTGACAGTGCCAAGACTTCTCTGTGACTGTGACAGTGCCAAGACTTCTCTGTGACTGTGCCAAGACTTCTCTGTGACAGTGCCAAGACTTCTCTGTGACTGTGACAGTGCCAAGATTTCTCTGTGACAGTGCCAAGACTTCTCTGTGACAGTGCCAAGACTTCTCTGTGACTGTGACAGTGCCGAGACTTCTCTGTGACTGTGACAGTGCCAAGACTTCTCTGTGATTGCAACAGTGCCAAGACTTCTCTGTGATTGCAACAGTGCCAAGACTTCTCTGTGACTGTGAAAGTGCCAAGACTTATTTGTGACAGTGCCAAGACTTCTCTGTGACTGTGAAAGTGCCAAGACTTATTTGTGACAGTGCCAAGACTTCTCTGTGAAAGTGCCAAGACTTCTCTGTGGACAGTGCCAAAGACTCTCTGTGACTGTGCCAGTGCCAAGACTTCTCTGTGACAGAGCCAAGACTTCTCTGTGACTGTGACAGTGCCAAGACTTCTCTGTGACTGTGACAGTGCCAAGACTTCTCTGTGATTGCAACAGTGCCAAGACTTCTCTGTGACTGTGACAGTGCCAAGACTTCTCTGTGACTGTGACAGTGCCAAGACTTCTCTGTGATTGCAACAGTGCCAAGACTTCTCTGTGACTGTGACAGTGCCAAGACTTCTCTGTGACAGTACCAAGACTTCTCTGTGACTATGACAGTGCCAAGACTTCTCTGTGACTGTGCCAAGACTTCTCTGTGACTGTGCCAAGACTTCTCTGTGACTGTGACAGTGCCAAGACTTCTCTGTGACTGTGACAGTGCCAAGACTTCTCTGTGACAGTGCCAAGACTTCTCTGTGACAGTGCCAAGACTTCTTTGTGATTGCAACAGTGCCAAGACTTCTCTGTGATTGCAACAGTGCCAAGACTTCTCTGTGACTGTGAAAGTGCCAAGATTTATTTGTGACACTGCCAAGACTTCTCTGTGACTGTGAAAGTGCCAAGACTTATTTGTGACAGTGCAAAGACTTCTCTGTGACTGTGACAGTGCCAAGACTTCTCTGTGACTGTGCCAAGACTTCTCTGTGACTGTGCCAAGACTTCTCTGTGACTGTGCCAAGACTTCTCTGTGACTGTGACTGTGCCAAGACTTCTCTGTGACTGTGACAGTGCCAAGACTTCTCTGTGACTGTGACAGTGCCAAGAATTCTCTGTGATTGCAACAGTGCCAAGACTTCTCTGTGATTGCAACAGTGCCAAGACTTCTCTGTGACTGTGAAAGTGCCAAGACTTATTTGTGACAGTGCCAAGACTTCTCTGTGACTGTGAAAGTGCCAAGACTTATTTGTGACAGTGCCAAGATTTCTCTGTGAAAGTGCCAAGACTTCTCTGTGACAGTGCCAAGACTTCTCTGTGACTGTGACAGTGCCAAGACTTCTCTGTGACAGAGCCAAGACTTCTCTGTGACTGTGACAGTGCCAAGACTTCTCTGTGACTGTGACAGTGCCAAGACTTCTCTGTGATTGCAACAGTGCCAAGACTTCTCTGTGACTGTGACAGTGCCAAGACTTCTCTGTGACTGTGACAGTGCCAAGACTTCTCTGTGATTGCGACAGTGCCAAGACTTCTCTGTGACTGTGACAGTGCCAAGACTTCTCTGTGACAGTACCAAGACTTCTCTGTGACTGTGACAGTGCCAAGACTTCTCTGTGACTGTGCCAAGACTTCTCTGTGACTGTGACAGTGCCAAGACTTCTCTGTGACTGTGACAGTGCCAAGACTTCTCTGTGACAGTGCCAAGACTTCTCTGTGAAGTGCCAAGACTTCTCTGTGATTGCAACAGTGCCAAGACTTCTCTGTGACTGTGAAAGTGCCAAGATTTATTTGTGACAGTGCCAAGACTTCTCTGTGACTGTGAAAGTGCCAAGACTTATTTGTGACAGTGCCAAGACTTCTCTGTGAAAGTGCCAAGACTTCTCTGTGACAGTGCCAAGAGTTCTCTGTGACTGTGACAGTGCCAAGACTTCTCTGTGACTGTGCCAAGACTTCTCTGTGACTGTGCCAAGACTTCTCTGTGACTGTGCCAAGACTTCTCTGTGACTGTGCCAAGACTTCTCTGTGACAGTGCCAAGACTTCTTTGTGACAGTGCCAAGACTTCTCTGTGACTGTGACAGTGCCAAGACTTCTCTGTGACTGTGACAGTGCCAAGACTTCTCTGTGACTGTGCCAAGACTTCTCTGTGACTGTGACAGTGCCAAGACTTCTCTGTGACTGTGCCAAGACTTCTCTGTGACTGTGCCAAGACTTCTCTGTGACAGTGCCAAGACTTCTCTGTGACTGTGCCAAGACTTCTCTGTGACTGTGCCAAGACTTCTCTGTGACTGTGACAGTGCCAAGACTTCTCTGTGACTGTGCCAAGACTTCTCTGTGACTGTGACAGTGCCAAGACTTCTCTGTGACTGTGACAGTGCCAAGACTTCTCTGTGATTGCAACAGTGCCAAGACTTCTCTGTGACTGTGAAAGTGCCAAGACTTATTTGTGACAGTGCCAAGACTTCTCTGTGACTGTGAAAGTGCCAAGACTTATTTGTGACAGTGCCAAGACTTCTCTGTGATTGCAACAGTGCCAATACTTCTCTGTGATTGCAACAGTGCCAAGACTTCTCTGTGACTGTGAAAGTGCCAAGACTTATTTGTGACAGTGCCAAGACTTCTCTGTGACTGTGAAAGTGCCAAGACTTATTTGTGACAGTGCCAAGACTTCTCTGTGAAAGTGCCAAGACTTCTCTGTGACAGTGCCAAGACTTCTCTGTGACTGTGACAGTGCCAAGACTTCTCTGTGACTGTGACAGTGCCAAGACTTCTCTGTGATTGCAACAGTGCCAAGACTTCTCTGTGATTGCAACAGTGCCAAGACTTCTCTGTGACTGTGACAGTGCCAAGACTTCTCTGTGACAGTGCCAAGACTTCTCTGTGAAAGTGCCAAGACTTCTCTGTGATTGCAACAGTGCCAAGACTTCTCTGTGAAAGTGCCAAGACTTCTCTGTGAAAGTGCCAAGACTTCTCTGTGACAGTGCCAAGACTTCTCTGTGACAGTGCCAAGACTTCTCTGTGATTGCAACAGTGCCAAGACTTCTCTGTGATTGCAACAGTGCCAAGACTTCTCTGTGATTGCAACAGTGCCAAGACTTCTCTGTGATTGCAACAGTGCCAAGACTTCTCTGTGACAGTGCCAAGACTTCTCTGTGATTGCAACAGTGCCAAGACTTCTCTGTGACAGTGCCAAGACTTCTCTGTGATTGCAACAGTGCCAAGACGTCTCTGTTATTGCAACAGTGCCAAGACTTCTCTGTGATTGCAACAGTGCCAAGACTTCTCTGTGATTGCAACAGTGTCAAGACTTCTCTGTGACTGCGACAGTGCCAAGACTTCTCTGTGATTGCAACAGAGCCAAGACTTCTCTGTGACAGTACCAAAAGTTCTCTGAGACTGAGACAGAGCCAAGACTTCTCTGTGACACTGTCAATATTTCACTGTGATTGCAACAGTGCCAAGACTTCTCTGTGACTGTGAAAGTGCCAAGACTTATTTGTGACAGTGCCAAGACTTCTCTGTGACTGTGAAAGTGCCAAGACTTATTTGTGACAGTGCCAAGATTTCTCTGTGAAAGTGCCAAGACTTCTCTGTGACAGTGCCAAGACTTCTCTGTGACTGTGACAGTGCCAAGACTTCTCTGTGACAGAGCCAAGACTTCTCTGTGACTGTGACAGTGCCAAGACTTCTCTGTGACTGTGACAGTGCCAAGACTTCTCTGTGATTGCAACAGTGCCAAGACTTCTCTGTGACTGTGACAGTGCCAAGACTTCTCTGTGACTGTGACAGTGCCAAGACTTCTCTGTGATTGCGACAGTGCCAAGACTTCTCTGTGACTGTGACAGTGCCAAGACTTCTCTGTGACAGTACCAAGACTTCTCTGTGACTGTGACAGTGCCAAGACTTCTCTGTGACTGTGCCAAGACTTCTCTGTGACTGTGACAGTGCCAAGACTTCTCTGTGACTGTGACAGTGCCAAGACTTCTCTGTGACAGTGCCAAGACTTCTCTGTGACTGTGACTGTGCCAAGACTTCTCTGTGATTGCAACAGTGCCAAGACTTCTCTGTGACTGTGAAAGTGCCAAGATTTATTTGTGACAGTGCCAAGACTTCTCTGTGACTGTGAAAGTGCCAAGACTTATTTGTGACAGTGCCAAGACTTCTCTGTGAAAGTGCCAAGACTTCTCTGTGACAGTGCCAAGAGTTCTCTGTGACTGTGACAGTGCCAAGACTTCTCTGTGACTGTGCCAAGACTTCTCTGTGACTGTGCCAAGACTTCTCTGTGACTGTGCCAAGACTTCTCTGTGACTGTGCCAAGACTTCTCTGTGACAGTGCCAAGACTTCTCTGTGACAGTGCCAAGACTTCTCTGTGACTGTGACAGTGCCAAGACTTCTCTGTGACTGTGACAGTGCCAAGACTTCTCTGTGACTGTGCCAAGACTTCTCTGTGACTGTGACAGTGCCAAGACTTCTCTGTGACTGTGCCAAGACTTCTCTGTGACTGTGCCAAGACTTCTCTGTGACAGTGCCAAGACTTCTCTGTGACTGTGCCAAGACTTCTCTGTGACTGTGCCAAGACTTCTCTGTGACTGTGACAGTGCCAAGACTTCTCTGTGACTGTGCCAAGACTTCTCTGTGACTGTGACAGTGCCAAGACTTCTCTGTGACTGTGACAGTGCCAAGACTTCTCTGTGATTGCAACAGTGCCAAGACTTCTCTATGACTGTGAAAGTGCCAAGACTTATTTGTGACAGTGCCAAGACTTCTCTGTGACTGTGAAAGTGCCAAGACTTATTTGTGACAGTGCCAAGACTTCTCTGTGATTGCAACAGTGCCAATACTTCTCTGTGATTGCAACAGTGCCAAGACTTCTCTGTGACTGTGAAAGTGCCAAGACTTATTTGTGACAGTGCCAAGACTTCTCTGTGACTGTGAAAGTGCCAAGACTTATTTGTGACAGTGCCAAGACTTCTCTGTGAAAGTGCCAAGACTTCTCTGTGACAGTGCCAAGACTTCTCTGTGACTGTGACAGTGCCAAGACTTCTCTGTGACTGTGACTGTGCCAAGACTTCTCTGTGATTGCAACAGTGCCAAGACTTCTCTGTGATTGCAACAGTGCCAAGACTTCTCTGTGACTGTGAAAGTGCCAAGACTTATTTGTGACAGTGCCAAGACTTCTCTGTGACTGTGAAAGTGCCAAGACATATTTGTGACAGTGCCAAGACTTCTCTGTGATTGCAACAGTGCCAATACTTCTCTGTGATTGCAACAGTGCCAAGACTTCTCTGTGACTGTGAAAGTGCCAAGACTTATTTGTGACAGTGCCAAGACTTCTCTGTGAAAGTGCCAAGACGTCTCTGTGAAAGTGCCAAGACTTCTCTGTGAAAGTGCCAAGACTTCTCTGCAACAGTGCCAAGACTTCTCTGTGACTGTGACAGTGCCAAGACTTCTCTGTGATTGCAACAGTGCCAAGACTTCTCTGTGACTTTGACAGTGCCAAGACTTCTCTGTGATTGCAACAGTGCCAAGACTTCTCTGTGATTGCAACAGTGCCAAGACTTCTCTGTGATTGCAACAGTGCCAAGACTTCTCAGTGACTGTGACAGTGCCAAGACTTCTCTGTGAATGTGACAGTGCCAAGACTTCTCTGTGACTGCAACAGTGCCAAGACTTCTCTGTGACAGTGCCAAGACTTCTCTGTGATTGCAACAGTGCCAAGACGTCTCTGTTATTGCAACAGTGCCAAGACTTCTCTGTGATTGCAACAGTGCCAAGACTTCTCTGTGATTGCAACAGTGTCAAGACTTCTCTGTGACTGCGACAGTGCCAAGACTTCTCTGTGATTGCAACAGAGCCAAGACTTCTCTGTGACAGTACCAAAAGTTCTCTGAGACTGAGACAGAGCCAAGACTTCTCTGTGACACTGTCAATATTTCACTGTGATTGCAACAATGCCAAGACGTCTCCGTGATTGCTGAAGTGCCAAATCAGTCGCTTAAAAGTCGACAGGGTCGACTTCATTGCACCGGGTTTGATCCCATATGGCTCGGCCTCTTTCCGCAGAGCGGAAAGTGTCGCACAAAGCACGAGCTCCGTAGCTCTAGCGACGACCCACAGGAGTCTCCGAAAAATTTAACTCTTGAACCGAAAGATGCGGCCCGGAATCGAACCCACAACCTTCGGAGTCCGAGTCAAACAGCTTGACCACTTTGCCACGGAGACTCTTGAAGTGCCAAGATTTCTCCATGGTGGGTACAGTGTCGAGGTTTCTCGACTTCCTGCCTGAGAATCCTGGGGCTGTCACTTTATTATCTGTAGTTGTCGATGTATTGCAGCATTGATCCTCAACCATTTCTCGTTCATATTGTATCCATCATCCAGATCCATCATTCTCATCAAGTGGGATCTTATATTCCTTATTTCTGACACGTTCTCCTGTATATGCCTTTCTTGTCATGTGGGACATTCTCTGTATTTCCTCGTGTATTTCCTCGCATGATGATTCATTTGCATAGCTTCTAGGCATGCCTGCTTTTAACCCATTGTTGTTTTGCCTGTTTGCACATAGCTTGTACTCCATCTTCCGGTGGTTGTAGCCAGAAATGAGCTCTCGGCTTTGCTTCGAAAAGTTACAACACTTGCTTTGGGTGTGGTGGCTAGTATCGCGTGGAGATGACGTGCATATACCGTGGATGTCCTGCCCCGGGCATGCAGGCGTGCGGGGCCATGAAAGGGCTGGTAAATGAGCTGCTGCTGTCGTGACGCAGAGATTCTTGATGATAAATGTGATGTTGTCTCTGGGATATGGGATGGCGATTGCAGCTGAACAGACGGAGTATCCATAACTGGACAGACTGGCTCAGAAGGGAGTGGGTAGAGACACTGGATTGAGCTCAAATTGTGGCAGAAGGCCCGGCGGACTCGTGATCAAACTGATACTGGAATAGTTAGCATAGGGGATCTTTTGTGACGGGGGATGGGGCATCTGTGGGGGTGTCCTGGGTACAGTCATGTCCATTCTTAAATGTAGTGTTCCGTATTTTGTATCTAATGATTTTTGTTCGGGAGTAGTTCTTTCTTGGTTTTCTTTCCTGCCATTTTGTTTAGAATATATTCTGTCAGTCCAGCTTTATTCATTGTTTCCTCTCAGGTTTCTATTGGCTGAGTGTACACTGTAGTGCTTCTATTGGCTGAGTGTACACAGTAGTGCTTCTATTGGCTGAGTGTACACGGTAGTTATTCTATTGGCTGAGTGTACACATTAGTGATTCTATTGGCTGAGTACACTGTAGTTATTCTATTGGCTGAGTGTACACATTAGTGATTCTATTGGCTGAGTGTACACGGTAGTAATTCTATTGGCTGAGTGTACACTGTAGTTATTCTATTGGCTGAGTGTACACAAGTTAGTGATTCTTATTGGCTGAGTGGTTCACTGAGTTTTTTTCTGGATGTGATGCGTTGCTGATAAGGGCTGCGTTCTTGGGTTAGGCCGAATACACTTTTGTGATTCTATTGCCGAGTGTACCTTAGTGATTCTATTGGCTTAGTGTACACATTAGTGATTCATTGGCTGAGGTCCACTGTAGTGATTCTATTGGCTGCGTGTACACATTAGTGATTCTATTGGCTGAGTGTACACATTGTGATTCTATTGGCTGAGTGTACACTGTAGTGATTCTATTGGCTGAGTGTACACTGTAGTGATTCTATTGGCTGAGTGTACACAGTAGTGATTCTATTGGCTGAGTGTACACAGTAGTGATTCTATTGGCTGAGTGTACACAGTAGTGATTCTATTGGCTGAGTGTACACAGTAGTGATTCTATTGGCTGAGTGTACACAGTAGTGATTCTATTGGCTGAGTGTACACAGTAGTGATTCTATTGGCTGAGTGTACACATTAGTGATTCTATTGGCTGAGTGTACACATTAGTGATTCTATTGGCTGAGTGTACACAGTAGTTGATTCTATTGGCTGAGTGTACACAATTAGTGATTCTATGGCTGAGTGTACACGTAGTTATTCTATTGGCTGAGTGTACACGTAGTTTGATTCTATTGGCTGAGTGTACACGGTAGTGATTCTATTGGTCTGAGTGTACACATTAGTGATTCTATTGGCTGAGTGTTACCAGTAGTGATTCTATTGGCTGAGTGTACACAGTAGTGATTCTATTGGCTGAATGTACACTATAGTGATTCTATTGCTGAGTGTACACAGTTAGTGATTCTATTGGCTGAGTGTACACATTAGTGCTTCTATGGCTGAGTGTACACAGTAGTGATTCTATTGGCTGAGTGTACACATTAGTGATTCTATTGGCTGAGTGTACACATGTAGTGATTCTATTGGCTGAGTGTACACATGTAGTGATTCTATTGGCTGAGTGTACACTGTAGTGATTCTATTGGCTGAGTGTACACTGTAGTGATTCTATTGGCTGAGTGTAAACTGTAGTGATTCTATTGGCTGAGTGTACACTGTAGTGATTCTATTGGCTGAGTGTACACATGTAGTGATTCTATTGGCTGAGTGTACACTGTAGTGATTCTATTGGCTGAGTGTACACAGTAGTGATTCTATTGGCTGAGTGTACACTGTAGTGATTCTATTGGCTGAGTGTACACAGTAGTGATTCTATTGGCTGAGTGTATACATTAGTGATTCTATTGGCCTGAGTGTACACTGTAGTGATTCTATTGGCTGAGTGTAAACAGTAGTGATTCTATTGGCTGAGTGTATACATTAGTGATTCTATTGGCTGAGTGTAACACTGTAGTGATTCTATTGGCTGAGTGTAAACAGTAGTGATTCTATTGGCTGAGTGTATACATTAGTGATTCTATTGGCTGAGTGTAACACTGTAGTGATTCTATTGGCTGAGTGTAAACAGTAGTGATTCTATTGGCTGAGTGTATACTGTAGTGATTCTATTGGCTGAGTGTACACATTAGTGATTCTATTGGCTGAGTGTACACAGTAGTGATTCTATTGGCTGAGTGTATACAGTAGTGATTCTATTGGCTGAGTGTAAACAGTAGTGATTCTATTGGCTGAGTGTATACATTAGTGATTCTATTGGCTGAGTGTAAACAGTAGTGATTCTATTGGCCGAGTGTATACATTAGTGATTCTATTGGCTGAGTGTATACATTAGTGATTCTATTGGCTGAGTGTAAACAGTAGTGATTCTATTGGCTGAGTGTAAACAGTAGTGATTCTATTGGCTGAGTGTACACATTAGTGATTCTATTGGCTGAGTGTACACATTAGTTATTCTATTGGCTGAGTGTACACATTAGTGATTCTATTGGCTGAGTGTACACATTAGTTATTCTATTGGCTGAGTGTACACATTAGTGATTCTATTGGCTGAGTGTGTACAGTAGTGATTCTATTGACTGAGTGTACACAGTAGTAATTCTATTGGCTGAGTGTACACAACACCAATAGTAAGTGTCACAATGGACCCACTACTCTATTGTATGCCACACCAAGCTGTTATGCTTTACATAGTCATTATAATAATGATAGTTGTAGAGAGGGGGGGGGCGATGGACGTGTGCAGAAACCAGACAATCAGTCCTCGCCCGTCCCGCTGCCACCCATAGACACGCCTCTGTGTGTTTCCGTCGTTTATTCAGCGGTCTGGGAGGTGAGAGGTCGCCCCCGACAGATTGGGCCCGCGGTTAATGATCTCCGTCACACTTACACACGACTTGTTTACATGCAACAAGCCACCGTCTCGATGGGGACCCGGACAATGCCTGCTAGAGATCCGTCGTTCCGGTTCACTTGACTTGATAGACTTCTGCTGGTGTGTGGGATCTGGGTAATGAAATGCTAGTTAGGGTATTCATTCCGTCGGTTGGGGGGCCGCCATTCTGGCAAGTAGCAACAGCTGCCTGTACATGGGTTAGTTGTTCTTGTAAGCTGAAGCAGAGGTTTTCCTCCCATCTTGGTAAGTCATCGACTGGCATTCATCTGTCTGTCTGTCCGTCTAGCTAGCTAGTATCTCTCTGTCTGTCTGTCTGCCTAATTGTATTCCTCCGTCTGCCTAGCTAACTAACATCGGTCTGTCTAAGTGATTGTGGAAGCTGAAATAATACTGAAATAGTAAGAAATAGGTAGCGAAATATATGTCAGAAAGGGGTCAAACCTACACGTACAACTAAAGTAAATGTATTGCTTTGGAGCAGGTACAAATATTAAGTATATCTAGGTACGTGGAAAACACCAGATGGAAGACGTATCACAGAGCTAAAGAAGAACAGAATAGGATAAGGAAACCTGTATTTTATATAATGAGTAACATCTTAAATAACCCCCTCCCACGGAGGTCAGAACCAGAATGAGTGATACACAGAACCAGTTCGACCGTATGACTGTGAATCGTGGACAATTAGTCAGCAAGCAGCACAATCCACCGATACCTCAGAAATGTGGTTGTTCAGAAGAGTGCTGAGATTTCCTTGACAGAGCCATAATGATTACATGGCTGAGACACAAAGCCAGCTTGTCCGAGATCAGGCGTTGGTTTTCTGGCCACATGCGAACATAACAGATGGAACTGTTATGATAACTGGAAGGATGTGTGGAAAGATAGAGGAAGGTGGCGACAGAAGATACTTGACAGCCTTTTCTGGCAAGTAAAGATGTAAGTACACAAAATTATATCTGCACAGTGTGGAGATGCGTGATCGCACACGCCAGTCGGCGAGGCACTTGATGATGCTCATTCACTGCAAGTTTTTACATGTGCTGTTCCACAATAGCTGTTTGTCTCCGTAGGTTCAACCAGTATGATCCTAATCCATGCTGGCTGTGTACCTCCTTGGGTTCAGCCAGTATTACCATAATCCATGCGATAGTTTGCCTCCATGGGTTCAGCCAGTATTACCATAATCCATACGATTGTTTGCCTCCGTAGCTTCAGCCAGTTTTACCATAATCCATACAGACTGTGTGCCTCCGTGGTTTCAGCCAGTTTCCCATAATCCATACTGGCTGTGTGCCTCCGTAGCTTCAGCCAGTATTACCATAATCCATACGATAGTTTGCCTCCGTGGTTCAGCCAGTATTACCATAATCCATACTGGCTGTGTGCCTCCGTGGCTTCAGCCAGTATTACCATAATCCATACGATTGTTTGCCTCCGTGGGTTCAGCCAGTATTACCATAATCCACACTGGCTGTGTGCCTCCGTGGCTTCAGCCAGTTTTACCATAATCCATACAGACTGTGTGCCTCCGTGGTTTCAGCCAGTTTTACCATAATCCATACTGGCTGTGTGCCTCCGTAGCTTCAGCCAGTATTACCATAATCCATACGATAGTTTGCCTCCGTGGTTCAGCCAGTATTACCATAATCCATACGATTGTTTGTCTCCGTGGGTTCAAGCAGTATTACCATAATCCATACGCTTGTTTGCCTCCGTGGGTTTAGCCAGTTTTACCATAATCCATACAGACTGTGTGCCTCCGTGGTTTCAGCCAGTTTTACCATAATCCATACTGGCTGTGTGCCTCCGTAGCTTCAGCCAGTATTACCATAATCCATGCGATAGTTTGCCTCCATGGGTTCAGCCAGTATTACCATAATCCATACTGGCTGTGTGCCTCCGTGGCTTCAGCCAGTATTACCATAATCCATACGATTGTTTGCCTCCGTGGGTTCAGCCAGTATTACCATAATCCACACTGGCTGTGTGCCTCCGTAGCTTCAGCCAGTATTACCATAATCCATACTGGCTGTGTGCCTCCGTAGCTTCAGCCAGTATTACCATAATCCATGCGATAGTTTGCCTCCATGGGTTCAGCCAGTATTACCATAATCCATACTGGCTGTGTGCCTCCGTAGCTTCAGCCAGTATTACCATAATTGTCAAAGACTGAAATACAAAGGCAGGAGGTATGCCTCAAGATAGAAGACCACCGGCAAGAGTGGTCAACCTCAAGTAGATTAGAGGTAATACAGTGCCCCGATATAAGGGCAGGGTGGATGATAGAATGGGGGACTATTAACTAGTTCTCTCATGAGACACGGAAGCAACGACCAGTTAGTTAGTACTCTGGTCACGACAGAATCACGCCTACGTGATAGCCACGGAGAAGAGTGCCACTCAATAGGAGAACGGCTGCTACAAGCGTGCTGATTGTAACGGCATGCAAAAAAAAGCCGAAGGACGCATCAAGGTCCTTCCGCGTGCTGTGTAGTCACGCGTGTAGGAAAAGGCAGACTGGGGACTGACTTCGTAGAGAGCAGATCGTTTAGTGTCGATAGGAGTTTTTGTGTAGCCAAAATAGATAGAGATTAGCAATAGGGTTAGGAAACTAGTGATAGGCAATTCTGTGGCTTTGTGTGTGATTTGATAGCGACTGTTTTGTAATTGTAAAGAGCCAACGGCAATAAAATGTACCATTTAATTCCTCTCACACGACTTGCAAGTTTCTTGTGTGGTGTGGGAGAAGTAATCCGATGATGCCTGACACATCAGATGTTGACAGGCAAGGATTAATGTGGTGTCAGAAGTGTGGCTTGGACAAACGTTCAAGCTAATACACCGACCCACGGCTCTTGACTAAGGTTGCTAGTAGGTTTAATTAGTTTTAATTTGTGTCAGTAACTGATGACGTGTGCAGACTAGAACGAGTTGCGAGCTAAGCTGTGCCTATCGTAACAAAATAATGCTTATTTGTGCTTATTAAAATATTATTTAATTAAATCATGTGTTCTTCGAAGTTGTAAGTATTGATATTATTAATTTCTTTCATTGATTTATGCAATTATTTATTTGTTTATGAATAATTATCAAAGATGATTCATGGCGGAGCGATACACAGCCAGCAACAATATCGATTTTTGCAACCTAAAAATAGCGCTGCGCCTCTGACGTATTACGATTGATGAGCAGTTGTTCTACGCCATTCGCAATCAGCATTTGAGTGTTTACAAATCGCCAAGCTGCTGCCCGCCTGAATCTGTGCTTTATATTACTTATTATTTGTTTATTTAAGTTAGTGAATGAATATATTTATTTATTTAAACAATATTATTATATTTTTATTTATTAAAAAGCATTTATTGAATGTTTTTCGTACTTTTTCTATTTGTTTACCGTCACGATGGCACTACTTTCGGCTATGCAAATTAGACTTGGTCTGCACAAAACTTCCATAGATTAAACTAGGTTAGGGACGAAAGGCATAAAACGTTAGAACGAAGACAGGACATTGACATTTAACAGTAATTAAACCATAGTCTGTTTGTACGTGGGCATGTCTTTGTCATTGTACCAAATTGTCAAAAATAACGTGTCGTTTACAATGTGTTAATTGTTGCTGCTCTGTGAACCAGGGTGAACAACAGCTGATAGGAAACGTGTGTGTATGCCGAAGTGCCAAACGTGGTGACCTGTGTTACCGGAGTGGTGTTCCTGATTCTCGGGAACATTAAGTTGAGTATACTCAATATATTTGGCATGCAATGTGATTAATAGTGCATCTCTATTTCAGCTTGTGATGCATTAGCATATTTTTGTGCTCTGTTTTTTCAGGATAAAATTTTCTAGGTTATAAACAAAGAGTACAATTTATAGTGCTCAGATTGTAAGAAACATAATATATCAAAGATAAATAAGTAATTAAAGACTTCAGTGCGGGGCATTGCTAGCTAATTACCCAACAACATGGCTACTTTAGCTGATTTTATAAAAGCAGGTAAAGAATTACAATACACAGGAAAGGAGCTAGAACAGTATGCTGATCAAAAATTTAAGGAAGCAAAAGATGCGGAGAGAGATGAACGCGCACAAGAAAGACAACATCAATTAGAATTAAAACAGAAGCAGTTAGAACATGATAAGGAGATTAAGCTAAAGCAATTAGATCAGGAAAAAGAATTAAAACAAAAAGAATTAGATCTAAAGCAAAAAGAGATAGATGAAATGGCAAAAGTTAAGGAAAACCAAATACAAGTAGAATCAGAGACACAGTTAAAGATGAAAGGTATGGATGTAGACTCACACGCAGAGATCTCTGCCACTAAACTAAAAAGTCAACAAGAAGAAAATAAGTACAAATACAAAAATATTATCAAACCATATTGTAAAGAAGATTCCATATCAGCCTGGGCAGAAAATGTCGAGTATCAGTTTAAATATCACCAAGTTCCAATAGAGATGTGGGCTATGATTTATATGAAGAACCTGAGTGGTGAGCCCCTTAAAGTGATAGAATCTATACCAACTGATCTTAGATCTAACTATCAGTACATCCATGATAGGATAATGCAACACTTTTTACTTGATGCCCCTGGGTATCAGGTTCAGTTCTCAAATTTAAAACCAAAACCTAGTGAGACTTTCATTGATTACGTCTCAAATGTGCAAAGTGTACTAGATAGGTGGCTTAAAGCAGCTAACATAGGAAAAGACTTTGATAGACTTAAAAATTTAATAGCCATGGATAAAGTCATATCCACTATACCATCTCCGTTTGCTAAATTCTTGCAGCAGTCAGACATCGAGAACATAGCACAATTTGAAAAGAAAGGCTCTGCATATTTTTCTTCAAATAGAGATATTTTTAAGACTTCAAATGACTCTGAAATAGTTTCCTTTGCAAAGGACCAACCTAAAAACTATCAAAGTAATAGAAAACCATTTCATAAAACTGATAAGAAAGATAGGAAAGTGTCAAAATGTATCTACTGTCAACAATTAGTGACAGAGTATAAAGACATATTTTCTGACATTCCAGGTAGGACGGACAGAATCGAGCACTCCATTCTTCTTTCGGACTCTAAGCCTATTAAATGCAGGCCGTACTCAATCCCACTCAGCTATAGGGAAAATCTAAATAAAGAAATACTTAATTTAGAAGCTAGTGGGATCATCCAGAAGTCTACATCTGAGTACTCCTTTCCAATAGTCCTAGTTAAGAAAAAAGACTCCACAATTCGTCTGTGTGTGGACTATCGAAAACTCAACAACGTCACCAAGATCGACGCAGAACCAATTCCTTCCTGCGAAGATCTTATTCTTGACATGTCCACCTCCAAAATCTTTTCTAAATTAGATCTTACTAAGGGATATTGGCAGGTCCCTATGCAGACTCAATCCATTCATCTTACTGCTTTTTCAACACCTTTAGGACTTTACGAGTGGCGTTTTCTTCCTTTCGGACTCCAAAACGCTCCTGCCACTTTCGTACGCTTAACTAGAGATCTACTGCATGGAGTGACGAATACAGTGACGTATATAGATGATATATGTGTCCATACTGATGACTGGACAACACACTTACTGAAACTAAGACATGTCTTTGATAGGTTGCGACTCTTCGGTCTCACTGTCAAACCGAGCAAAGTCGAATTGGGCCTAAAAGAAATTGATTTTTTGGGTCATGTCATTTCACAAGGTCAACTAAAGACTGACAATAGAATCATTACCAAAATTATGAACCTGACCATGCCTACCACAAAGAAGCAGGTCAGAAGCCTTTTGGGGTTAGTAAATTACTATAGCAAATTCATACCAAACTTAGCGGAAATTACAAGTGTATTTTCCAATGTTTTAAAAGCATCTGTAAAATTAGATGTCAAAGATGCATTATTAATTTCTGCATTGTCAAAATTGAAAATCCTGTTTAGTAATGTACCAATCCTCCGCTTGCCTAATCCTAGGCTCGTTTATTATCTTAGGACAGATGCCAGCAGAATCTCCATCGCTGCAGTGCTAGGCCAATTTTATGAGGGCATCTTCCATCCGATTTGCTACGTGAGCCGTAAGATCACACCTGCTGAGTCCAGATATTCCATATCAGAGTTGGAAGCCCTAAGCGTCATCTATGCGGTGAGGAAGCTCCATCGATTTCTAGCGGGTGTTCACTTCGTTGTCCAGACTGACAACTCCCCAATCACGGTCATACAAAGTGGTGTGCATCGGAATGACCGTATATACAGGTGGTCGCTAATCCTACAAAACTATACGTTTAGTATAGAGCATATTAAGGGTAAGGACAACATTCTTGCTGATACCCTTAGTCGACCATCTGAGGTAGAAATACCGGAGATTCCACATAAGAGTGTAGAGTAATAGATTATTAGTACATTAGAATATTCTATGTGAAATGTTTATACTAATACATAGATATTACGTGCTGAACTATGTACTAAGAACAGCGAACTACCATGTGTCCGTAGACATTAAAAGAAGAACTGTGCTCCGAGAACAAATGTATCACCGTATGAACTGGAACAACTCATTACTTACTAAGCTCCATAGGTAATCCGGTGAATCATTGGTGTTAAGCAGAGAAAAACAGTGTCAGAACATTAAATAAATACAGACACGAAAATACTGGTCTACGACACAATCGAACTCTACAGGTGCAATACCCATAGGACACAAGTATGACTGTGTAATGTGTTTAATATACCCAAGACAAGTGTGAATATGTAGTATGCCAATGAAAGCAATTTCTGAACATTAAGGCAACGACTAACCTGAGGTATTTAAATACTATGTATATATAAACTTATTGTGATATGTATTATAACATTTTAATATAGTGATAAATTATAGGTAGATTAGGTCACTTTAATTTACATTTAGATTTAGACAATATAATAGTTTTCATTTTTTTAAGTAGTTTAGATAGGATTAATTAGATAGATCATTAATTTACCCACTGACTTACCTTAAAAGTAGAATAGGATACTCATTTAAACGTAATAACAGCTAATTATAAACTAGAATAAAAAGTTTAGATAGTATTAGGACCATTTAGGTTTATTACATTTCACTTTGTTTCATTTCATTTGAGTTCATCCCATCTTAATGAACCAGTCCATTTAACAAACGTGATCATGTAGTATTAGGATTAATGTACATCATTATCATAGGATAAAAAGATTATACAATTAAACATACATCATTTACATCATTTAGATTAAGAATATCAATCATATATTTTTTTTTCATCTAAAAACATTAGTTATAATTATATTTCACATTACCCATGTTAGAAAGGTACATAATTCATTACATTTCACATTACCCAGTTCATAAAGGTACATAACTCATCTCACATCAATTTCATCTTAATTAGTTAGATTACATCCCTTAAATTAGATAAACATTAGGATTAATGTGGCAAATTAAATTAAAATAGCTAACACATTAAATACATATTTATAGAACTAGTATTAGTATGTCAGTATTTAGAGTATTATTTCAGTAGAATATAGTAGTTAGTAATACCAGGGTACAAACCATCAACCCTTTTTCTTACATGTAAATATGTGTAAATACATGACTCGTGCAGCAATTTACGCACAGTCATTGAGCTCAACTTTGTCAAACTGAGCCAAACTTGTACAGTGTCACTCCAAGGTTTTTAAATAATTGTGAGGGTAAAAGATGTGTGACAGAAGTGAGGGTAAAAGATGTGTGATAGAAGTGTGAAAGTGAGAGCGAATGTAAATTATACAGGAGAGGGTGAGATCAGTCAGCGGAATTTTTCTGCCGCTCAACGCGACTTTTTATTTTTGTCTGCGTCAAGTGTTTGTTTTCGATGTTGAAAATGTGTTGTCATGAATGTGTTGTGTGCAGTTTAGTATAGATCTTAGAGAAAGTATTTTAAGTCTCATAAGACGGAAACGTAGTCACGAATTAGTGTTATACACTTGTTTGTGGCCACATTTAACCGAATTATGGCACTTGAAAACTAACTTACATACACATGATAGATAGATACACATGTTAGAAGTTAGATTATACTATTAGTTAGATGCAAACACGCAAACAACCAGAAAAACAAACATATAAATTGCATACATTTTTTGTAGATCAAAGGGAGATAACTCCGGGTCAGGGGACATAATAGACAACGAAACACTAACTTAACAGTGAAAGATAACTTTACACGCGGAAGCGAAATAGGTAAAGCCTGTCGCACACAGCTTGTGTAATGGTTGTTTAATATTATATGGGGGACATGAAGCAATTCATGTGTTGACCCTAAGAAAGTCAACTTTGTATGGGTAGTGAGTTAATTTACTATTTGAGGGCAGGTCTTATAAGACAACGGTCCGGTTCAGACATACCTCTAATTAATATAATATTGCGATTGAGAAGAGGGCTCACGCCAACCAGACAAGTTTGTGGCGATTGCCAGTAGCCAAGTAAAGTGATACTACATTGTGACAATAGTCAGTAGAAGTCTATTAAGTTACCCAAATCCAGGTTATCAGCAGTCTTTGACAAAAATTAGATACACTAATTTTTTAGAAACCTCTTGCGTCACAACCAATGAGTCAAAGTTGATGACGCAACACAGGAGGGGAGGGTGTGTGTCAAAGACTGAAATACAAAGGCAGGAGGTATGCCTCAAGATAGAAGACCACCGGGAAGAGTGGTCAACCTCAAGTAGATTAGAGGTAATACAGTGCCCCGATATAAGGGCAGGGTAGATGATAGAATGGGGGACTATTAACTAGTTCTCTCATGAGACACGGAGGCAACGACCAGATAGTTAGTACTCTGGTCACGACAGAATCACGCCTACGTGATAGCCACGGAGAAGAGTGCCACTCAATAGGAGAACGGCTGCTACAAGCGTGCTAAGTGTAACGGCACGCAAAAAAGCCGAAGGACGCATCAAGGTCCTTCCGCGTGCTGTGTAGTCACGCGTGTAGGAAAAGTCAGACTGGGGACTGACTTCGTAGAGAGCAGATCGTTTAGTGTCGATAGGAGTTTTTGTGTAGCCAAATAGATAGAGATTAGCAATAGGGTTAGGAAACTAGTGATAGGCAATTCTGTGGCTTTGTGTGTGATTTGATAGCGACTGTTTTGTAATTGTAAAGAGCCAACGGCAATAAAATGTACCATTTATTTCCTCTCACACGACTTGCAAGTTTCTTGTGTGGTGTGGGAGAAGTAATCCGATGATGCCTGACACATCAGTTGTTGACAGGCAAGGATTAATGTGGTGTCAGAAGTGTGGCTTGGACAAACGTTCAAGCTAATACACCGACCCACGGCTCTTGACTAAGGTTGCTAGTAGGTTTAATTAGGTTTAATTTGTGTCAGTGACTGATGACGTGTGCAGACTAGGACAGAGTTGCGAGCTAAGCTGTGCCTATCGTAACAAAATAATGCTTATTTGTGCTTATTAAAATATTATTTAATTAAATCATGTGTTCTTCGAAGTTGTAAGTATTGATATTATTAATTTCTTTCATTGATTTATGCAATTATTTATTTGTTTATGAATAATTATCAAAGATGATTCATGGCGGAGCGATACACAGCCAGCAACAATATCGATTTTTGCAAGCTAAAAATAGCGCTGCGCCTCTGACGTATACGATTGACAAGCAGTTGTTCTAGCCATTCGCAATCAGCATTTGAGTGTTTACAAATCGCCAAGCTGCTGCCCGCCTGAATCTGTGCTTTATATTACTTATTATTTGTTTATTTAAGTTAGTGAATGAATATATTTATTTATTTAAACAATATTATTATATTTTTATTTATTTAAAAGCATTTATTGAATGTTTTTCGTACTTTTTCTATTTGTTTACCGTCACGATGGCACTACTTTCGGCTATGCAAATTAGACTTGGTCTGCACAAAACTTCCATAGATTAAACTAGGTTAGGGACGAAAGGCATAAAACGTTAGAACGAAGACAGGACATTGACATTTAACATTAATTAAACCATAGTCTGTTTGTACGTGGGCATGTCTTTGTCATTGTACCAAATTGTCAAAAATAACGTGTCGTTTACAATTTGTTAATTGTTGCTGCTCTGTGAACCAGGGTGAACAACAGCTGATAGAAAACTTGTGTGTATGCCGAAGTGCCAAACGAGGTGACCTGTGTTACCGGAGTGGTGTTCCTGATTCTCGGGAACATTAAGTTGAGTATACTCAATATATTTGGCATGCAATGTGATTAATAGTGCATCTCTTTTTCAGCTTGTGATGCATTAGCATATTTTTGTGCTCTGTTTTTTTCAGGATAAAATTTTCCAGGTTATAAACAAAGAGTACAATTTATAGTGCTCAGATAATAAGGAACATAATATATCTAAGATAAATAAGTGAATAATCTAAGATAAATAACCAAATACATATTCGAGTGCCTTTCAAAGCTATCTAAGCTCCCAATAACATGGCTACGTTAGCTGACTTCATAAAAGCAGGCAAAGATTTACAATACACAGGAAAGGAGCTAGAACAGTATGCTGATCAAAAATTTAAAGAAGCAAAAGATGCTGAGAGAGATGAACGTGCACGGGAACGACAACACCAAAAGGAGATTAAACAACTAGCTGAGATAACAAAGCAAAAACAGTTAGAAGATGATAAAGAGATTAAACAAAAAGAATTGGAGATTAAGCAACAACAGTTAGAACATGATAAGGAAATTAAACAGAAGGAACTAGAATTAAAACAGAAGCAATTAGATCAAGAAAGAGAACTAAAGCAAAAAGAGATAGATGAAATGGCAAGAGTTAAGGAAAAACAAATTCAAGTAGAATCAGAGACACAGTTAAAGATGAAAGGTATGGATGTAGACTCACACGCAGAAATCTCTGCTACTAAATTAAAAAGTCAACAAGAAGAAAATAAGTTCAACAAATACAAAAATATTATCAAACCATATTGTAAAGAAGATTCCATATCAGCCTGGACAGAAAATGTCGAGTATCAGTTTAAATATCACCAAGTTCCAATAGAGATGTGGGCTATGATTTATATGAAGAACTCTGAGTGGTGAGCCCCTTAAAGTGATAGAATCTATACCAACTGATCTTAGATCTAACTATCAGTACATCCATGATAGGATAATGCAACACTTTTTACTTGATGCCCCTGGGTATCAGGTTCAGTTCTCAAATTTAAAACCAAAACCTAGTGAGACTTTCATTGATTACGTCTCAAATGTGCAAAGTGTACTAAGATAGGTGGCTTAAAGCAGCTAACATAGGTAAAGATGTTGACAGACTTAAAAATCTAATAGCCATGGATAAAGTCATATCCACTATACCATCTCCTTTTGCTAAATTCCTGCAGCAGTCAGACATTGAGAACATAGCAACAATTTGAAAAGAAAGGCTCTGCATATTTTTCTTCAAATAGAGATATTTTTAAGACTTCAAATGACTCTGAAATAGTTTCCTTTGCAAAGGACCAACCTAAAAACTATCAAAGTAATAGAAAACCATTTCATAAAACTGATAAGAAAGATAGGAAAGTGTCAAAATGTATCTACTGTCAACAATTAGTGACAGAGTATAAAGACATATTTTCTGACATTCCAGGTAGGACGGACAGAATCGAGCACTCCATTCTTCTTTCGGACTCTAAGCCTATTAAATGCAGGCCGTACTCAATCCCACTCAGCTATAGGGAAAATCCCAACAACATGGCTACTTTAGCTGATTTTATAAAAGCAGGTAAAGAATTACAATACACAGGAAAGGAGCTAGAACAGTATGCTGATCAAAAATTTAAAGAAGCAAAGGATGCGGAGAGAGATGAACGCGCACAAGAAAGACTTCATCAATTAGAATTAAAACAGAAGCAGTTAGAACATGATAAGGAGATTAAGCTAAAGCAATTAGATCAGGAGAAAGAATTAAAACAAAAAGAATTAGATCTAAAGCAAAAAGAGATAGATGAAATGGCAAAAGTTAAGGAAAAACAAATACAAGTAGAATCAGAGACACAGTTAAAGATGAAAGGTATGGATGTAGACTCACACGCAGAGATCTCTGCCACTAAACTAAAAAGTCAACAAGAAGAAAATAAGTACAAATACAAAAATATTATCAAACCATATTGTAAAGAAGATTCCATATCAGCCTGGGCAGAAAATGTCGAGTATCAGTTTAAATATCACCAAGTTCCAATAGAGATGTGGGCTATGATTTATATGAAGAACCTGAGTGGTGAGCCCCTTAAAGTGATAGAATCTATACCAACTGATCTTAGATCTAACTATCAGTACATCCATGATAGGATAATGCAACACTTTTACTTGATGCCCCTGGGTATCAGGTTCAGTTCTCAAATTTAAAACCAAAACCTAGTGAGACTTTCATTGATTACGTCTCAAATGTGCAAAGTGTACTAGATAGGTGGCTTAAAGCAGCTAACATAGGAAAAGACTTTGATAGACTTAAAAATTTAATAGCCATGGATAAAGTCATGTCCACTATACCATCTCCGTTTGCTAAATTCTTGCAGCAGTCAGACATCGAGAACATAACAAAA